>MU181946.1:691165-710032 GCA_016904865.1 Pissodes strobi
TTGTGACTATATTTATTTTAGTTGATAAGCGAACCACAGATCGCTTAGGTTTGATCAAATTACGAAAATAGGATATTATGTTATTAGTATAACTTTGCCTAATTTATATTACATTACCGTAGAACGGCCAGCAAACCATTCTATATTTTTAAGAGTTGGATTAATAAAGCCTACTGTAAAGTCTCATTAGATCCGTCAAATTCATATTTTATTTTCGGTTTGAATATTTCATAATTTTTTGGGACCACCGGTTGCTTAATTCCAGTGACCGGCTGATCATTTATGACAACTTTTTGGGACCTCTGTTTTATCTTTTCACGCGGCCGGTTGTAACTTTTGTAATATTCGGTTGGAGGCCCTGAATGGTAGTAGGAATTGGCTCTCCTCCCGTAAATGTTGCTTTCGATTTAGATTTTTAAACGTTTATCTTTTCGTAGGAGTATTTCCTAGCATTTCTTGAAAAATTTAATTTCAGCTCATTAATAAACGAGAACTAAGTCGTTTATTCTCTTAGAATTATTCCTCGTATCGAATTGTTAGTTTCGTTAGGCATTTTCTCCGACCTACAAAATTTTCTCTCATCTCGTGGAAGTGGAAAGGCAAATTGACTGAAACCGATGATCTCGTTCTTCTAGAAATACCCTTCGGTGTGAAAAGAAGGTTTTGCTTTAGTGCAGTCATAGTGGACTCAACTTTCTGTATTGTGTCAATACTACCCTTCTAGGGGATATTGAGTTGAGTTCCTAGTTTGTGTTTTGACACGACCGATTTATCGGGATTTAAATACTATACCAGGTAAGCTTTGTCCTGGAATTATTTTTTTCTATTGCTTGTGAAACACGTACAATCACATTGATGCTAATGGCTATTTTCCATTACTTCTAGAGGCTTTCCGAGCTCATCGTACAAGATCGAGACCGTTGATTCTCTAGCCACCCTCCGACACAAGAGAGGTAATTATTGCTTTTTGTCTAAATTAAAGATTTAATTGCCTTATCTGTGTTAACCTTTTTTTACATTGACCAACATTTGCATTGCATTCCAGGAGATATTTTATCTATTTCCTTTTATCATATCTGAATTTTTATTTTAATGTGACTTTAGTTTTGATCATATGGGGAAGTTTATATATTTTTTAGGGGTGATTCATATCTATCTCTTTTTTATATTCAAGTTTTCTGTACCTTAGTATTTCTTTTATTTGCTGATGGTCATTGAAAATCCATTGATAATCTTTGGGGGGGATTTGTTTTATAAAGAAAATATATGTATGCAAGGGGGCTATAGTTTTTTTTTTTCATTGAAATAAGGGGCTTGGTCTAATTCATATTGGGTTATTACAGGGTTCTATCACCGGGCTATATCAAAGCCGATTCTATCACCGGGCTATACTACTGCCAGGTTTTCTCCGGGCTATACCGGGTTCCCTGCCAGTTTTACCCTCGGGGCCATAGCAATACCTGGAATTTGCTGCCCGCCGCCTCCATCAGAGCTTGACGAATCGGATCTAATGGGGTATCGTTGACTAGGTTCTAGTGTAATTTCTTAATGTTGATAAATATTTGATTGATATTTTTCTTGCCGATTGATATGGTAATTAATATTTAAACATAAAGTCAGCAAGCTTTAAGATAGATTGATTTTATTTATTAATTTATTTTTCTAACCGATTGATATGATCGCTCTTAATCTTTAAATAGAAATCAAGCATTGACAGCCAAGCTTTAAGATTTCTCAGGTTTATTTAATCATTCATTTTTCGGGTCAATTGATAATAGTTCTTTTTCTAATATTTAAATATAAATCTAGTCTTGTCGGCCAAGCTTCAAATTAGATTGACTTCATTTATTCATTTGTTTATCCGGTCAATTGATATAATTAATGTGGCCTTTTATCAATACAAGTTATTATCGCTACATTTATAATTGGTGCAGCTACTAGCGCCACAGCTTATACCGTACCCGAATCAGTTATTTAACTCTCCTCGTGTTTTGAAGCAATAAAATCCAACCAATAGGAGCATTTTCCTCATATTTTGGGCGTCTGCCACGGGCCGAATTATATGAGGGTGACTTCGTTTATTTATGAATAACGGTACCGGTCTGGTGTTCAATGTAGTGTTATCTTTTTCTATTACAACAGTTTGTCGAATCGAAGAGACATAAACAGATGCCGCGCCTGGTTGAGTCGGAAACTGAACACACCGCACAGCGTTGGACTCTCGATTTTTTGACAAGAACCAGCAGGTTACATTCTTAGATTGGATTGTTTGCGTGTTATTATATTTGTGCTCGATTATTTATTTATTTAAGTGTGTTAACTTTTTGGACATTTAATTATTAAAGTGTTTTCATTGTTAACCATGGTCGTACGTTGTTATGTCTGCAAAGGGTAAGAAAGCCAATCCAGTTTCAGGATATTTTAGTTTTCCGAAAGAAGAAAGGTTGTAAGTAGATGTTTACATTAAGTATTGAGATTAAAGTATAGTTCATTCATATCACATTGCTTGATAAATTAATATTCTACGTCGATAATTGTTTGGCTCCCTTCAGCAGGATGTTTAACTTTTTAAACTTGAGACATAAATTGTAGTTTTGTCTAGCCTCTTTGCATCCCATAATAAAGGCAACCAATTTAGAACCGTCACACTAATATTACAAAGGTTGTATGTAAATTTAATTAGAAATAAGTAGTGAACAATGTCACATACCTACAACTATATAAATGGCTTCGAGTGACGAAATATCAATTTATTAAGGCCCTTTGAGGCGGTCACATTTTTGATAAAATTTCTGCCCGTAGTAAACGGCAATCTTACTTTGCGCTCGAAAAACACACAGAACTTTTTCTACAGCCGCATTTTTAAAAATTAAATGCACATTTTCCTCTATACTTATTCTGAAATTTGCAAATGATAGTCAGTTTGACATATTATGTTCGAGCTTCAGGCATATTAGAACAGGAGTGCCAGCAACAAACTAACAAACGTACGACTGTCATTTATTTATCTTCGGTTTCCATGACCATTCATAGCACGCTAGACGGAAAAAGTGATAATTTTCTTTTCCATGTTCGCGCTAGAGCGCAAAATAAGAATCCTCGGCATCCACGGCACGAAATAGTTATTTGTGTATTTAGAGCGCAAAGTAACGGATTGCCGCTTGAGAAAGAATGTTACTGCGCGACGCGTAGCGGAGCGCAGTAATCTTTCGAAAACGGCAATCTTACTTTGCGCTCGAAAAACACACAGAACTTTTTCTACAGCCGCATTTTTTAAAACTAAATGCACATTTTTCTCTATACTTATTCTGAAATTTGCAAATGACTGTCAGTTTTGACATATTATGTTCGGGCTTCGGGCATATTTAGAACAGGAGTGCCAGCAACAAACTGTAACAAACGCACGACTGTCATTTATTTATCTTCGGTTTCCATGACCATTCAGCACACTAGACGGAAAAAGTGAGAATTTCCTTTTCCATGTTCGCGCTAGAGCGCAAAATAAGGATCCACGGCATTGGTCGATTTTGCGTTTTCATTTGGATTTAGTATTTAGTTATTTTGCGCGCGGCTGTAGAAAAAATTGATATTCTATGTTCATATCAAAATGTCTATATATTTATTTACACTTATAAACACCCATGAATATGGTGTTATGTACAGGGTGTTCACCCATAATGTCCCCCCCCTTTAACTTTGTTAATTTTTAAGCTACAAAAAAAAATAAAAAACAAAATTGTCGGGTTTTTAATGTAGTTTTTGCACACGTAAAGGAAAAAACAAAAAACTGTACAGTATACAGGGTAGATCAAAAAGAAACATTTTTTAAAATCTAGCCCCCATTTTTTAGTCGATTTTTCGATTCTACGCAAAATTCTAAGGATTTTTAATATAACACACTATATGCTTATTCCTAATACTTTAAGAGTTATTGACAGTTGAATTCGCTATTTTGTTTGTTCTTTTATTTTTTTATGGCAACAGCCACCTAAGAATATAACTTTTTGTTTAGCTTTTGAACTCATTGAGGTGTAAAAATTTAGTTTCCTCAATTCGATCTTATTGCTTACAGTAGTGATTTTGTATCTTCTGTTTTAAAAATGATTAAGGGATTATTATTATAATTAAGAAATAGCGACTTCAACTGTCAATAACTCCTAAAGTATTAGGAATAGGCATTAAGTGTGTTATATTAAAAATGCTTAGAATTTTAGGTAGAATCGAAAAATCGAATAAAAAATGGGGGCTAGATTTAAAAAAATGGTTCTTTTTGATCTACCCTGTATACTATACAATTTTTTGTTTTTTTGTTCACGCGTGCAAAAACTACATAAAAAACCCTACAATCTCGTTTTTTTTATTTTTTTTGTAGCTTAAAAATTAACAAAGTTAAAGGGGGGGGACATTATGGGTGAACACCCTGTATAAATGACTGATCATTCTTGATCACGTTTACCTTTTTTTATCAATTTCACTTAGGTACATATCATGTTTAATTTAATTTACTAAAAATGTAAACTAAATTAAATCCAGTCCGTCTCTGTTGAGTTCCAGCTGGCCATTAAAACCTAACATTTTTAATGTATGAAGGGCATGCGCGAAAAATGAGGAAAGCATGAAAAAGTCAAATCTGGCTTCATCGACATCAAAGGAGCCGACGTGGAGTTAAATAACTGATTCGGTACGGTATAAGCTGTGCTAGCGCACGCATACATATATGTAATCAGCTTAGGTAAACCAAAGTGATCACTTCGGATTGTAGTATTTAGAGCGTTTGGGGCTAAGGCATACAGTACCAAGTTAACAACAGAATTGGTCTCCGTACAATCACATATTGTACCACTATTCATTATTAATTACTGCCTTTAACTTGCAAAAATTTCACTCTAAGATTGTTGCTGTTGACGAAAAAAAACCTAGAAGCTAATAAATTGATCCGCAAATTTAGATTGTGTTTTCTTGTTAAGTTAAGATTGAGTTTCTTTGCTTCATAAGCGTGCCTAACAACCCCGTACAACACCAGCGGAGCTTTTCCAGTTTAGTTGGTAAGAACTGGCGGCGCTCTACGACTCCACTCCAGGAGACGGGTATTGCAAACACGACTCTCCGGTGTTAGGCTTGTTTTAATTAAAATCTTTACTTGCTTACCTTTTAACTTTAATGAGAAAAACTTTTGTGACTCCAAGCTGTATAGTTGGTATGGATAATTTGAGGCTAAACCCAAAATGATGACATACATCAAAAAAATAACTTCTATGTTTTATGCTTAGAGATTCAAAAACGTAGTCGTCAAATTCGACAACTAACCAATTATTATAATTATATCCATTCGTCTCCGAAGAACAAAGATACAGGATAATTTAAAAAGGTAATATACGACTGGTGAATAGGTTCTGTATTGCTAGGGATACTTTTATTTACAAATTTACATTCCAAACTGTTTGAATTTTGAGGTGCACGAAAAGGTTTTTTGGATGTTAATTCTCAGACTGCACATAAATAGATATAAGTCTTTTTGAAAGGTGTATGGTGTATGTTATAGATCTCCTAGTTCTAGAGCGCAAATATTTCTAGAATATGCTAATATCCAGAAGACAAGCTAAACGAAGATATTTTGCAACAAACCAAAATCGGTAATCGGTGTAAACTGTGTCAAAACGTTTATACAAGGCGATTTAATCATTGATTTCTTAAAAATGAAAAATACTGAGACAAAAATGTTGCAGAATGTTGTCTAAGAAGCTGAGTTTATTGAAATTCTAACAAAGGAGAGACCAAATTATCAGAAATGATTTCAATGCTACGGAGAGTACAAAAAAAAATCCAATCAAAAGTGAGATTATAGGCACTAATTAGTTCAGACGACACAGCATATCAATTTCAAAAAATACATTATCAGATAATATTAAATATAATCCTAGAATTAATTAGGAAAAACTAGCACTACAAGTGATTTCAGGCCTAGCAACCCACTGCCAGAAACAATGAAATTATAGACCTATTGTGTGTGCCCAATTAAAAACATATTTTGAAATAATACTTTGATGTATGTGGGCCGATCGGTATTTAGAAGCAAGCGCTCACGTGAGTCAGCATAGTACCTGGGCACTAAGCTATGGAAAGTGGACAAAAAAAAAACACGGTGCCACTGCTTAGTGTGTATGTAGATCTAAAACGTTCTTTCGAAACCACTGACCGCGAAATTTTCAATTAAAAAAAAATAGGTCAATGGTAAATGGCAGTGCTCTAAATTAGCTTAAGAATTATTTAAAAGCCGTGTATCATGACTAAAATTTTTAACCGAGTGGCAGCAAAAAGGGAAAGAGTAGAGTTAGTACCCTTTTGATTTGTAAGTTTTGTGAATGATATTTATAAAGCATTTCAAAATTATTTTCTTAATTTTTTGGCTGATGACATTCTTATTTTTGATCTTTTCCAACGAGTTTGATATTCGCTGTAAAAATAGAATACAATTAAATGCATATAGAATAAGATCTGAGGCAAATTTGTAAAACATGTAATGTAAAATATTTAGAGATATTTCTGGATATCCAGTGAAATGTCTTATCACGTTGACTATATATGTAAAAATAGCGAAAGAAAAATGGATATGCTTAATAGGATCTCTTTGTGCTTTTCTCATGGGACAAAATACATTCTGATAATATCCGTTCTAAACAAAACTACAACATTCAGGCAGTTAAAACAACAAAATTTCATAAAACACTATTTTATGAGATTGTTGCCCTTTTAATGGACTGCCAAAGGATTTCTTGAATCAGTATGTAAATTAGTAGCCATATGCACACGCAAGTGCACACACCTCTGACTACCTGTTCACCTAAAAAACAAGTCTACCAGTATTGAGCCAGCTGCCCCTCCGCCAACTGTAAAAGATGTAAAATATGGTCCTTTCTAAGAAAAAATAGGCTTATATGAAATGAAGCTTACATGAAAGGAGAAAACCAGTATGTTGTCCCTTGCAGTTCCACAATAGAGATTGTTTTTATTTATTATTATAGAATAAACTGTCGGCGCCACAGCCTGGTTACTGAAGTTTCTTAGATACAATCCTGACATCGCATCTCTTACGTAAATCGGAGCCTGTCGATGACCCACAAGTAATACACGTCGGGGTCCTTCTTGAGCAGCTTTTAGTACCAAAATATCAGTGCCTGTGTTTTTTTCTTCATATTCAATCTTTTCTTTCTACAAAATATATCAAAAATACATACTGAAACAAATAATGGAATAAAAAAAAATCTAGGCTTTTCACTAGACAAAAACTAATTTAGGGTCTTAGTTATTAGTATTCCTGCGAACAATCTCTTTTGCGGCTATGGATATTGCAGCAAGTTCAGACTGAACTATACTTGCGTGTCTATCCATAGACCATTTAAGTTCAATTCGCAAGCTTCGGGAGTAAATTGCACAGCCTGCTCCTTCCTGGGTTTTTGAGCCATCCACGAAAATGTTAACCGCACCTTCGGTTAGAGGCTCAAATGGTTTTATTTGTACATCATATAGTCTGTCGAAGACAAACTTGGGAGGTATGCTATCTGCACTGGTCTGCAGTAGTGGCAGTCTTCCGACTGCCCTTCCCACAGGAGGTGTCTAGTCTCTCCGCATTCTATGCTGGGCCTTAGCAATGCAGTCAGAGTCACCTCCCCTAGATAAATATCTAGGGGAGGTAGACACAACATTACTTCCTTGACTCTGGTTGAGGTTGTTCTCATAGCTCCCGTTACAGTTAGGCAAGCAGTTGTCTGTACCTGACCGAGCTTAAGCATTGCCGTTTTTTGTCGTCTCTTGAACCACCAAACTACGGTTCCATGACGGCAGTATAGATTCACATAACGACCCTGGGTTTCATCCCCCAGGTTTTACCCATGGTCCTGTGGCACTGTTCACAAGAGATGTATGCCTTCTCTAGTCTTCGTTCTAAGTGAAGATTCCAGGTTAATTTAGCATCGAAGGTGATCCCAACGTAGGTTTGTGACCAAATAATATTTCGAATCAAACAAATATGTTGATTTATATAGAATAACAAATCAGAAGAGAAGAAAATTTCTGGAGTTTGCTTTTCCTGCAAATGATTAATTAAATTCATAGTAGTGTCTTGCGACACCATGGACACATTGCTTCAAAGTTACTTCTCCTAACATTACTTCACACTGTATGAACCCAAACTGACCTTCCTAAATAAAGTCCAGTTGTATTGTTTTACGAAACAGTTTTAACAGACCAATAATACAAATGATCTAATAATGGATGCAAGCAAAGTTTTTGTAACCTTGAAGACTTTGGTACTTATTCATAAAACTTGCTATTTATATGTGTATGTTGAGTCACTACTTGTTATCATAAAGGTTGGCTGAACAATTAAATTGAAGAACGGTTTAAGATAATACATACCTTACAAGAGTACCTGATCAGAGTCCCATTTTTACAACCCATAAAAACATAGTCCCACATTGGATCCATACATCTAATCTGATCATCAATGTGACTCGCCTTCATCATACTTCTCTTCCTAAAATCGTATACCCTAAGAACCTCCTCTAGGCTTCCTACGTACATATAAATGAAATCGTTCAGTCCTCTAACAAACGCCATGCTTGTAATAACGCAATTAGTTACGTCTAAGGAATGCTGAAAGGTACCATCGCTTAAACTTGCAAATATGATATTTCCTGATTCAGTCGCCAGAAGCACTTCATTATCCACTCGCTAGAAATTACAAGAATATGAAATAAAGCCGCATGTTTCTTAAAATTTTTATTTTGCGGCCGTTATATATCTGTTTCATACGTTAAAAATGCCTACTCTCAGGAGTCGCACAAGAGCTCATTTATATTTTTTTCCGTTTTGAATATTAAGAGCTCCGATAGGGAAACTCAATTGAGATATCTGCAGGTGACTTGGACAGCTCCTGTAATCGGTGTTTCGCGTAATATAGCACTCGCTATATCATTACAAATTTCGAAACCTGAAGTTAAACAGACAAGTGACTGAGAAGTGATATTGTATGGAAAATCGATATTCCGGATTCAGGTCGATAATGACCGTAGTAGGTCAAAAAAGTTCTAAAAAAAAAGTACGAACTTTAATCCGCAAAACCTATCTTAAGGTTTGTAATGTTCAAACGGTTGGTTATGTCAATTCTGGAATTGAATTCTCTATAATCCCATAATCCAATATATTATAGATTATACTTTTATATTTCGTTTTTGTTTATTGATTATGTTTAATTTAGTCACTTATATTAATTATCTAATTATTGACGCAATGAAAACAATCAGTGAAAAGTGCGTTGTGTATTCGTGCCTTGTGTATTTAATAGCTAGAAAGAAATAATTATTTAAAACCCGTGCATGCCTTTTTTCATAGTGTTGCTGAATTACACATAAATTTAGCCTAGTAGTTATCTGCCTTTTGTTAAGTAATGTAAATTGATTACAACTTGCATAATATAAAAACATATGTTCAAGTTAATCAAAATATATTACCTCAATAGCAATTATTCTCTCTTGTACCTTGGGGAACATTACAATATCTCTAACTTCTAACAGATCAGTAGTTTCTTCAGTTTTAATTTGATTATTTCGCTGCAAACCATCTTGTCGATTACTCTGCTCACTTGATTCAATCTTTCGTTTCTTTATCAATCGCGTATCTTCTTCATCTATCACGGTAGAACTTAAAGTCTGACTTGCACGTGTTACCAATGATTTATTATTACTAGTCTTTTCAGATATACCAATTCCTTCTCTATTTTTGTTCAAACTATTTCGTCTACACGATGTTACAATTGATTGGGTTACCAATCTTCTATAGCTTGTCAGATGTTTAATACATAAATCAAGTAAATCTATTTGAGCTAAACCAGTATCTACCTCAATGGATTCAAGGTTCTTGTCTGCTTCAGTAAACTGTCGTATTGTGGCTTCAATGAATGTAAGAGAATGTTTATCTACATCATCATTTTGGATACCCAATCTGTCTCCGTCACCGAATCCTGTTGGATTACTACCAGGGTGTTCTCCATTTCCAATAGTTCTATTAGAAACAGCAGGCTCATGTATGTTTGGTTGAAAAATAACTGTACTATCAGAGCAGATACTATGTGACCCTGATGAAATAGGTATATCTATTTGTTCTGACTCTTCTTTAATAGAAACAGAGTGATGCATAGGGTCTTTGTCAACGTCTTTATTTTGTTCGCGCTCAGGCATATTTTCAGACGTCATTTCTTCAGGTATACATGGAGTTAATAATTCTACTGGAGCACTTTCTTCAAATATGTCAGAAATATCTTCAGATTTTATTTCTACGGCTTCAACGCATTCAGTATTTTGAGGGTCATTGTACCCACAATCAATTTGTTCCCTTTTGATAGAATCAATGGCAATATCTGGGTCCCTTGATGGCACTACTTCACTATGATTATTGAGATTGGAGAAGTCACCTAAAGCTGCAAAGATAAAAATAACATAAAACTAATGTCTCCTTGAGTCATAGATTTAAAATTATATAGTTGTGCTTTTATCGACGGTAACCGAACCATGTTAGAGTAGAGGCAGTTCAAGAAGATAAACTAACTATGACATGGGTAACTCAAAATAATTCTCTAAATAACATCGTTTAATCAAAGTTTATGCGACCTATTATGTGTATTCAAACTAATCCAGCTAGTAAATGCAGGACAGGACAGGGCAATTGTCTGGGCAATCCATTCTCGAGTTTATGAAGATAATTTCATAACACAATTATATGACACTGGCCGCACTGATCACCTGGGACAGCCTGTAAACATTCATGTATTCAATAAGAACAGCCCTATACTTGCAGAGAGTCAATATTCAGACCTATCACAAGACTAGGTAAGTTTCATTATTCTCCACTGTGGAGACAATTTCGTGAAACTTTATAAACGACTGCAGCTTCTCTGCAGTGTGACTAATTATTTATGTTCATTGAATTAATATCTAACGCATTTAATAAATAATTTCCAAAAATATATATATTGGAAAACCAACTGCAAATTTGTTTAACGACAACCTACGACAAAAACGTGATTCTTTGGGATTCCTTACTGAGCTAAATCACCAATATTCATGTAAGGATCTAAATGATATCAGGTTGGCAAAAATAACTTAGAATAAAAACTTAATAACTAATTTAGCAAAGCCAGCTAGAACAATGTGGTAAGTTATACATGAATTTAGAGGCTCTTCAACACCCACATCGATTACATCAGATTTAAATTGATCTGTCTGTTAATATTACCTTGAACTTGCAAAATGAAATCAATACACCTACACTACCGATCCAACTGATAACATCCCCACTCCTTACCACAACCATTCCTCTACGATTCTTGTCAGATTAGAAAGTACAAAAAAGACACCTTTAAGCCAAAAATATTAAAATTCAATTCAATTTCAGGCTTACATAATTGCCGCCTATTTTCGCTAGATTCGAAAAATATGTGTCATGACGCATTTCCCAACTTTTTGAATTGAATAATAGCTATACAAGTACCAATTCTGGTTGCAAAAAATATTAACATCACCCTGGACATTTTAGACATAGTATTACTAATAAATGAGGATTTCGAGGGTGGAGGTTACTTATCCAGCAGTTTCTGTGACCTCAGCAAAATCTTCCATTATGTATCATATAAAATCGTTAAAAATATATTTAAAATTTGTTGATATACCTAAAAGACCTACCACTAATTGAGCCAAATGCTCATTTCAATATTTTCGTAGATGACACCACAATATGCTGTTGTTTTAAAACATTTAATTTTTTAATATTTTTATTACATTTTAAGGTAGCATATTTTAAGACTTATTTTCTATAAAGAAAGAAGTATGCATTATTTATATTATATTATCCATTACCCATGCAATAATTTTCTTTATGTTGGCATCAATAAATTATTTGTATTTTTATTTGTACCTATATAAAATGATCAAGGTGACTGACCTTCACCACATCAATCATACCATGAACTGGTATCTCTACAGAGTGGATTATGCTTGAAAGTCTTACCGCCCCATTAGCTTAACCTCCTTCTTTCTTAAAACGATGGAAAAGATTATCGTTAGGCACGTCAGGAGCAAGTTCCTTTCTAATGCTATGCAAAACAAGTCGCATACCAACCATCGAAATCTACCACCCATGCTATTCAAAATCTCGTCCGCGATATAGAGAAGGCACTGGCTGAAAAAGAAGTGGAGCTGTGTGCATTTCTAGACAACACCTCACATGAATCCGCGGCACAACCCGCAGAGGAGTGAGACCAACGACTACAAAATGGATAAAATCCATGTTAACCAGCCGTGAAGTCACCGCGACCATTGGAGAAACAGCCGTCACATTTCAAGTAATAAAGAGATGCACTCCAGGAGGGGTCCTATCGCTCATGCTTAGGTCTCTGGTGGTTGACGATCTGGTAAGACTGACTGAAGTAGGCTTTGAAGTCCAAGGTTACACAGATATAAGAGGCAAGCATGAGAACGTTCTCTCAGAACGTATGTAAAGTGGACTCAACTTTGTCAGCACATGGTGTACACAGGAATGACTAAATGTCAGCCCAAGCAAAACCATAGTGATCACATTCACAAAAAGAAGGAAGCTGAACATTAAAGCACCCACTTTGAAAAGGACCACAGTACAGTTTTCAAAATAGGTTAAGTATCTTGGCATCGTTCTTAACCAGAAACTAACCTGGATCCCACACCTGGAAAGAACTGTCAAAAAAGCAACGGCAGCGCTCTGTAAAACATAGGGGTTAAAACTCTCCATCATCTGGTGGTCTTGTAACACTGTTATTAAGCCTATTATAACCTACGCCACCTTGGTATTGTGGATAAAAACAAAGGAAAAAACAACACAGCGAAAGCTAACAAGAGTACAAAGGCTCGCCTGTCTGGGTATTACAGGGGCTATGAAAACGTGCCCCACAGCAGCTCTGGAAACTCTACTTGACCGCCCTCCGCTGCACATATATGCATAGAAAAGGACGCCTAAACCAGTGCATATAGAGTCAATCAGACACAAAAACTGAAGTCTGGAAACCTGACTGGTCACCTTAAAAGTCTGGAGGATATCCAGACCAAACCATCCGATACAATAGAAATAAAACTCCATTTTGATCGCTTCTTTGAATTGGTAATTCAAGACCGCAATACTAAAGGGAAAAGACTAAAACAACTAGAGAGGGGATCACTTGTCTGGTACACAGATGAATCAAAGATGAAAGAAGGAGTGGGATCCGGAGTTTCCGGACCCAGGTGTCGATTCTCTGTACCTCCAGGAAACACTCCCATAATATTTCAAGCAGAACTAAATGCTATCAACATAGCCATCTCTGAATGTGCCAAAAAAGGCCTAAGAGGTGCAAAGATCTATATCCTATCAGATAGTCAAGCAGCCTTAAAAGCGCTAGCATCTAGCAGAATCAACTCCCGGCTAGTGTGGGATTGTCGGATGGCTGTAGATCAACTGGTAAACAGAAACAGACCCACCTTAATGTGGGTACCAAGGTACGAGAGTGTGGAAGGCAACGAATCCGCTGACCAGCTAGTACGGAATGGTGTACAGACTCCCGTTTTGCGGGCCTGAACCATTCTGTGGCATCACTAGAGGTCACGTAATGAATGAACTCAGAAATTGGGAAAAAATGCGGAAAAACACATTGGGCCAATGCACCTGGGCAGAGGCAGGCCAAGAGACTCATTTTACTTCATTTCGTTTCATTTACTTATTCATGTTATATACCTACAATAAGTTTACATATGTCAAAATAAAATAGTAGACAAGACACTAGGAATTAGCACTAAAGATACAACAAATTACATCGCACTGTTTTAAAATATTTAAAAATTGTTCAAAATGTACAATTCAAAAATTCACTAGAAGAATACATAGCCCTTTCTAATAAAAACGGTTTCATAGTCCTCTTAAAATAAATCAGAAGGTAACGCTCCCATGCTCTGAGGTAATTTATAAAAAAAATTAATCGCCCAATAACCAGGACCATCCTGACGCCTATATAGGGGTACTAAATTGCCCTTCCACCTTGTGTCATGCTGGTGAACGTTGTCATGTGTTTGGTAAGTGTTAATTTCAGCATAAATCAGTGCCTCCAATATGTAAAGACAGGGCAGAGTTAGAATTTTCAAAGAAATGAAAGCAATTTTGCAATCGTCCCTGTAACCAAGATTAGCTAAAACTCTCACTGCTCTTCTCTGTAAGCCAAACAATCTACGGACCCCCGACGAATGTCCCCACGACAAAATTGCATAAGATAAGTGAGACTGGAATAGGACGGAGAGACACAAGATGAAAGGTTTCGAAGAACACATATTCCCTGCGTCGACTTTCCAGCGACCTTCTGAACGTGGAGTCCCTATTGTAACCTTGAGTCCAATGTAATGTAGTTCTTTTAGAAGAATATTGTGGTCGACACAGTCGAACGCCTTACTCAAGTCACAAAACAGCACTGCATTATACACTCCTTCATGGAAAGCCTCGACGATTTGTAAGACAAGATCAAGTATAGCCATAGCAGTACTTCCACCCTTGCGGAAACCAAATTGATGTTTAGAGAAGAGTCCGATTGTTTCAAAGAATGACACAAGTATTACTGCCATACACTTCTCAAATATTTTAGATGTAATTGGGAGGAGTGATATAGGTCGATAATTTTCAGGCAGGTTATGATTGCCTTTTTTTATATACTGGAGAAACAATAGCCCTCTTTAAAACTCGTGGGAAAGTATTATTTTTGAAAGCGATATTAACGAGTTTTGTAAGTGGTATTATTATTATATTTTTTATATGTTCTATCAGTTGTACATTTAAGCCAAATATATCTTTACTATTTTTATGCTTCAAGCTGCCAATCACATCACGGATTTCATTAAAACTAACAACTGAAAAAGAAATGTATCTAGTGGTCTTTCTAGAGAATAACTCAGCGGATTGATGTTCACTAATGGAATATTCTTCACTACATTTTCAGTAATGTTACTGAAAAAAAATCATTAAAATCATCTCTCACCCGCCCAAGCACTCGCTAACTACACAAAAAAGCTTCTTAAGCTACAAAAAAAAATGAGATAAAACTGGTTGTAGAGCTTCTCACTAGACATGGCCCCTGGAGGTACCACCTCAAGAAAATGGGGAAAACCACTGACGAACAATGCAGATACTGCCAAACTATGGCTGAAACGTCAGAGCACTTACTCTGCGAATGTCAGGCACTGACGCATCTCAAAAATGCCTTTGTGGCAACGGGGGATCTACAAAAGCTCAACCCTTGAAATATTCTGAGATTCTCGACGGAGATAGGAATTTTGGTGTAACAAAAAAATGGGTATACACAAAAGATCAATTGTGGTCGACGTCTTGAAGGGCAAAACTTGCCGAGCGACCCCTCTACCTACCATACCATACCATACCATACAATACCATGCTTGAAATAAATAACATATAGGTACTGAATTATGTACTAGTAATACAAGGTTACAATATGAAAATAAATTAAATACCAACCTTGATACAAACAAAAGTATAAATAAAAAAAATAAAGTTATATCAGAAACTATATATGACATTACATAGGCAGGATTGGAGATTCCCTAGAATACCGATCTATTACCTATGGATAAAATAAATAAATGAAACATTTGCTTACAGAAAAAAAACCCTAACGTCTTTCGCATAAGAAAAATGGAAGATCTGCGAGAGAGTTTATCTCCCAAGTAATGTACATGTTCATGTTAGCGTTATCAAGTATCTTATATCGTAAAAATATAGACAAATTATATTGTCTAAAGTCAGTATTATGTCACAATATTTCAGCAATACAATCAGAGCAATAAAAATTATAGTTTGTTATTTTTTTATGCAGTTATGCAGATCTAAAAATAATCACAAAGAAAAATACAAAAACTATCTTTTGCCTCACCAGGGAGATAGTTTGATCCAGGAAAGGGGATAGTTTGATCACTATTTTTTTTGCCAAAAATAGTTAAACTAGGTTGAGGAATGTATAACAAATTGAACATGAACATGAACAAATTAAACATAGAGTAGAAATTTTCTCTGTAATTAAAAAAAAAACTGAAAAAGGAGTTAAAAGATGGAAAACTTATTTTGTTTTAAAGAACTGTCACAAATGCCACTGCCAAAATTATTCTTCCTGAAATATATGGGGGGGTTGGTTATCTTAATTAAAGATCCTGTTTAAAAAACTTAATTATGTTTAATTTTTTTTAAATAAGTTTATGTCACAATCAGCTGAATTAAATAATTTGATTTTTCCTTCAACATGAAACGGTTTGAAATAAGAATTGGAAGGTTTGTTTCATGCCTCAATATTAACAATTGACCTTTTGTTGTCAAGTTAGAAACACTAATATACAAATTAAATACTATAATCAATGGCTTTTTCCACAACGTATGTACCAACCATCACTACAAGAAACTACTTTCTCTTTGTGTTCCAAATGAGAGTTAGTCAGCAAGTTTTCTTTAACAGTGACTTTTTTTATTGTCAACACTTTGTTCTGACCATATTTAGCTGCACTTATCTGGATAATAAAAGTGCTGGGCAAAGCAATAGAAAAATATCAATTTGTTAGGGTCGTAAAGATATGTCAACTCAAAAAGTACAAAAAAGTTTCGAAAACTATCAAAACCTCAATCATAATAATATTTTAAACTACTCTCTGGGATGAGCAACAAACTTAAACAAAAAATTATTTATGTTTATGTTTTTCTTCAACAAATATACTAAAAAATACAATTGTTCTTTAAGCAATGATTTGAAGCCCATCAAAACATCATTTTAAACCTAATAATCTATCACTCTTATCTGTGTTGACGGTCAGATAAATTAGACTCTGGCTCCAGTCCACAAACACAAAAATTGTCTCGGAACTTAAAATAAGCAACAAACTTTAAAATTTCAAATTATTAGTCAAGCATGTAGCAGCATATTATAGGGATCTTCTTCAAATGGTAATAACCCTGTTCTCTTTGGAATCTTCTAAGCAGTTGCCAGGCATACTTCGTGTTCACTGGAAGCAAGCCGCAGCTCAATAAAATAGTTTGTTGTTTTAGATAGCTTTATGAAAAAGGTGAGAATATCTAAAAATGTTATCAACTGTTCTCGATTGGCTATAGTAAATACAAGCATTTATATAAAGTAATTCCTAAACAAAAATTACCTTGCATCTTGTGCTCTCATCTGAAAAGAAGACTCGAAATTCAGAATTAAAACTACTGTTGGATCCCTTCCAAGTTGTAAGTAGTCATAGTTTATTTTTAATGTTATATTTATGCCTTACCTTAGTAATATACATTTTCTCCCACCTACCATTGTTAAGTGGATAGGCCTATATTCTAGGAGTCAAAATTTACAAATATTTAAAAGAAGTTTGTTTTAGCTTATTTACCTTCATTTAAAAATTCTAAATCAAGATGAAGGGTTTGCCTAAGTTCTTCAATTACATCAACGGGCAGATCTTCAATTTTTATACCAATATCAGGAACCATTGAATTTGTATAACCTTCAGTGTCTTGTAAATTAGAGGAATTCATATCTCTCAGGATTCTAGAAATCTCAAGCCGTTTTTGCTTTTGCATTTGGTTTATCGCATTGTCCAAACCAGTACAATTATTGGCATTAATAAAATTTCTCTTCCTACCCTCATTTAAATTTGTAATATGGTTCATAATTTTCTCGTGAATTTCTTTGGCATTCAAATTCATTGTATTTGATTTTTTAGCTTTATTTAGTGATTTGTCGCATAGTTTTGCACTAGAGAAATCTGTGTTTGCTGTAGTAACAGCAATCTCATTTGGCCCACTAGGTTCAACATTAGTGAAGTTTGTGTTAGATGTGATAGTTTCATTTGGCGTAAGCAAATGTCTCATAATTATTGCACTTGTATGCTGTATTTTACGGGTCATATATTCCTCACTACCTTCAATGGGAGATGGTGGCCTAGATGGCACTTTCTTATGATATTTGTTATGAGAGCATCTTGAACTGGATTTTGCATTACTCCTTTGATGATTATATGTCCTAGCAGAATAATACTTATATCTTCCTCTGGAAGGAAATCTTAAAATAAAACAGATAATCCGTTAAAAAAGTATGTAAACAAACTTATCAAACTCTAGTTACTACTCTCCATTTGTTACTAACCCTCTTTCATAAGAAACTCTTCGGGGCATCCTTTGACCGCGGTAGTAATTATTACTTGTTATTCTAATTCATTCCATACCTTGAACAAGGCACATATCCTTGAATCAATTGAAAACAGGCAACTTGAAAACTTTTAAATTTTGTTTTTATTTTTGTTAGGTTATACTCAGATAGCACTATTTGTTTTCTTTTTGAATTGTTAGATCTGGCCCAACGCCACCTCTAGGTGGCGTTGTCTGGCCGGTAGCACGCTCTGGCTAGCGTTATAATAATAAAAGTGACTAGCGTCTTCACACAGCGGTCTGTATCATTGACATGACTAACCCAAACTAACCCAAACTAAGATATCGATGGTCTGTATCAAACTTTTTTGGTGACCTTCGGCGGCCTTTGCCAAATGTCGGCAATTATTAAGTTATTTCGCATGGCCCTCCGCTCGCTTCGATGGCTCCGGAGCGCAACTGAAATCTAGAAAAAAAAAACGTTTTGCAAACATTACCTTAAAAATAATTAAAACCATAGCTTGGCATTGACCGGAGATCGAACCAGCAACTTTCGCATCACAAACATACTATCTAACCACTGAGGTACCAAATTGTTGTGTACCGCGAAAGCATGGGTAATTCTCCCGATTT
>MU181946.1:735032-760258 GCA_016904865.1 Pissodes strobi
TGGACAGGGGTCTCATTGGGCCGTTACCTGTACATCTTAGCTTGTTCATAGAATAAAAAGAAACACGTTAGCATCTATAATATTAGTTGGGATTCTTTAATAATATTGTTTTAAACGTCTGAGCGTCTGAATAATACTTTTAACAGTTCGTTTAATTTATAATAATAATATGCTTTTTTATCGTCTAAAATCCATTTAAAAACCCTTTTAAATGGCAAAATTGTATAAAAATCCGAAAATTCGGGCTTTTTTAGGATGATAGCTGTAGCTTCGGACGGATTTGTCGTGGATTTTGACGCGAAAATTCATTCTAAATTCAACCGTCCATTAAAAATAAGCTGTGCTATGGATCCAAATACATTGCGAATATAATATCATAAAAATAATACTTTTGACGGCTCGTTAAATTTAAAATATTCTTTTTTATCGTCTAAAATCCGTTCAAAACTATTTTAAATGTCATACGCAGTTCCGTCCCTACACTTCCTCCCCGCCCACACATTTCCGTCCCATTGGCCGAGATTTACCCTCATACCGCCGCTTAAGATGTTTACACATCAAAAAACTTGCGCTGACCGGGCGTCGAACCAATTACTTTGCGTTCTAGAGACGCGAGCTTCGCCACCTCAACCAAACTTTCACTTCCCTGCATTTCTCGAAACGTTTGATACAAACGCGTGAAGTGAAAATGTGTCTAAACAACATTAACGAGGACCAGGCTCCGCACAGCGCCAAGACGCTAATATAAATATGCGTTATTTATTATTTTTGTGATGCTACTATGCTGGGTCCAATGTTTGTTGTAGCTGAACTATCGAAGCCAAACCGGAAGCTAGAAGTCAAGGCTTGGGAAATTAAATTTGTAAATTTTGTATTCAAAATGATTTCATTTCGACACCCACAGCAGTGTCGAAAAGTACCTGTTTTGTCAGGTAGATAGCACTTTTCGGGCATGATAATAGAAAACATTTTGTTCATATATCTTTATAACAATTAACAGAAATGCCGGACTTTTGTAAACGAAACAACGACGGCTGTCTTACTAATGACGGAAATCGTCTCCGCTATTCATGACGTCACTTTGCCTTGCCTACCTTCCTAACAAGAGTTTGCGGAAACAATGGAGTAAAAAGTTTGTTCAAATTAAACAATAGGATTTCTCTTACTTTCAGTAGCTATTTTTGAACTTTGCTAAAATTTGTCTTGTGACATAAATTAATCCGACTTTGCAACAAAAAAAGCGGTAGAATGGTTGAACCATATAGACTAGATTCAGGCATATAAAAAATTTAGATGCAGCACATTTGAACCGACTAAAATACCTCCTGAGGTCAAGAACCTACTAACTTGCACAAGACCTCGGCAATTTTTGTTGCAAAATCAGAAATCCTATATGTCACAAGACCCGAAAACATGCGATTAGAGTGAGATACTCAAAATAAAAATGCTGTTTCTGTATGTCACTCGAAGCCGATCCGACCCTGCAATTTAATTTTTCTATTTTCCCACTCAGTTTCTCTTTGTTGTTATATATACGGTCTCTCTCTCCAATCGTTGACATCTCGTTTGGTTCCATTGGGCATTTACGATAATTGTAGCGGTATCTACCGGTAGGTATACAGCGGTAATCAGCTGATTAACGTCGATACGTTCCGGTAAATGGTAATTGTCGAACGGAAACGGTGCGGATCGCGAGTAACCTTAAAAAAAAATTGATTATAAATATATATTTATCTATGATTATAATGAAGAATAATAAA
The DNA here is from genome assembly GCA_016904865.1 of Pissodes strobi. Lineage (NCBI taxonomy): Eukaryota > Metazoa > Arthropoda > Insecta > Coleoptera > Curculionidae > Pissodes > Pissodes strobi. The sequence continues at coordinate 736,793 of MU181946.1, forward strand.
CGTCAAGCTATCGCAATCTTGGCTACTTTTCAAATATTAGATAGTAGTGATTCGGAAACTGAAGGCATTATTAAATAGTTTCAGTTTCAATGCAGAAAACATAAAAGAAGAAAAAATTAACGCGTGTTTATTGAAAAATATATTGAAAATGTTGCTTTTCGCTATATGATGTTGAAGGTATTTTAATTATTTCTCTCTAAAAATGAATGTAATAAAATTATTTTCAGAGTTTCGAAAGTATATAAGTAACAAACAGACTCGCAGGCTAAATTTGTAGGTTATGTCAATATAAGATGTAAGTAAACCGACATGTACCGACACAAATAGCAGATCCATAAAGTTGGATCGCGGTACATGTATCGGTGATTTAATTTTAATTACAGAACGCGGTTGGTTAATGGAACACAAATTAACGAACGCTCAGATACATACCGGTCATGATACAATATCCCTGTTATTGTATCATGCATACCGGTAGATACCGCTCCAATTATCGTAAATGCCCATTCATTCATTGACTTGACATTGACAGTTCTTGTCTTGAAATATGGCCGAATAGTGCAGTGATTGAATTACTAGATTTTTTTATGTTTAAAATCCTTCGTTAAATATAAATAAGAAATAACCAAATAGTCGTAAACCAAAAAAATGTCGGGCTTTATTCAGGAAAGCGCTCAATTAGCTGAACATTCAGAGACGCTTGGTGCAGTGCCCCGTAGAAGACTAGTAAAATGTGCTAAAGAAACATTGGGACAAGGTAAATGCATGCAAAATAAATTAAATAGTGTCCTGTTCAATTATCTTGGGCATAGGATATTTAAAATATTTATTTATTATTCCTCCAATAATGCATATATTTAAACAATATCACATAACATCTATGTAAACTCCTATATTGCATACCTACAGAATAGAAAATTATCTGAAAATGTTTAAATTTTATTGAGTAAAAAATAACTGATTCAAAGCCTAGAAGATTGAAATTAAAGTGGTATATTTCCGTGAGCACAATTCCAACATGTGCAGGATTTATCAGGTAACTGGTCTGAATCAAGAGGATGTGCAAAATACTCAGGTTGAAGATAAGAGAGCTGTAAGATTTAAACTTAACCCAAATAAGAATATAGGCTGTATAGGCTAAAGTTAAAGTATGGAAATAAACACTAAGTAACAGAATATTAGGGGTTTTCCTCTAATATATATATTTCACCTCTAAGTAGCCCTTAAATGAAGAAGAGATAATAATATATAAATAGCAAAGTAGCATAAAATATGTTTTTTTTTTTAATTTATCTAATTTACAAAAGCTCCCATTTTCAGTTTCATATAAATATAAAATGCTATTTGTAACAATCGTCTTTGAAAATATTTATGTTACCACATAATCTCTTGGTAATATAGTTAGTAATCCTAATTATGTATTTATTGTATATTAATTTTCCTTGTGCATATATTTTAGCCTCTGAGTTACTAAAGAAAAGGATTCCTTGTGCGGGACATTTCTTGGCTCCAAAACGACTTTGGCTTAAAAGAGTGTTTACACCAAACTGCGATGTTGTGATTTGTTTCCCTCCTGGTGCTGAGGATCAGTTTCTATTATGGCTTCTAGCTAAACTGAAACAGTCATCTGGCTTAGGTGTACATGTTCGGCATCATGCTTCTACTCAAAGCAGTGCATTTTACTTGACAGCTCAAGCTCAAGTGTAAGTTAATGAGTATATTGACTTAATTGTTCAGGTCCAACTAGAAGTTTTATTTGTTATTATTTTTCTATTTTGAATTGTGAAATGTAACTAGCAGAAACTAGGTGATAATATATGCAAGTTAAATTAAGCAACTATTTGCAATACTGAACAAATATGTTTATAAACATTATATGAGCCCTCAGGTAAAACTAACCCAAGTATGTAACCCTGTGGTACCCCATAATATTAGACATATTCCTTTTTCGTTCATAAATTTGAGTTTCTTTTTATGATTGAGCCACTTTAAAGTAAAAAAAATCTATTGCCGAATTTTGTGAAATATATTTTAAAATTGACTTGCCAATATACTTACATGTTAACATAATATAATACAAAAAATATACCCCCTATTTCAAACCAAATATGCTTTAATGTATAAAGAGCTCATCACTTTCAATTAAAAACCTGTGTAATAATGAAAAACCACAACACCCAAAGACAATAAAAATTGAAATACCAAAAGAAACCAGCACAGTAAGATAAATTTGTGAACTAATAGAAATTTAAGTGAAAATAAATGTCTACAATCTGTAAAACTGGAGTAATAGACTTTACTCAGCAATAGATTCTTAACATATTGATTAAAATGTTTACCAAAATTGAATGCCGTTCCTTAAATGTGATTCGACCAAGACAAAATATATTCCCCTTGCAATAACCTGACCTAAATCAGTTCTCATCACACTTAAATCTTAGATGAGATGCCAATTTTCTTCGCATCATCAAATTTAAATTTAGTAATAATAAACAGTCCCAGAATATTCTTTATTTTATGGCATTATGCTTAAAAGTTAGTGCTGTATTTTATTTATGTATGTATTCATTTTATTTTCATTTTTATACTGCATTTTAATGTTTGACAATAATTAAGGCTTATTAATTTGTTATTTTGTTTATTGTGTTGAATGCGGAATCTCTGCTGATAGATTTAACCTAACTGTCCATTTTCAATATGATTTAAAACTCATCATATTGAAAATCAGACAATGACCCTAATTTAAAATAAATTACATATTTACATGAAATAGAAATACTAGAATTATTTTGAATACTTCTATAATAATTGTGTACTTAATCCTCAACCAAATGAGACAGATGCTATCCTGGCATCCTGGTAAAAGGCTATTAAGACATACTATAAATATTTCTTTATAAGGTGAATGGTAGGTAGTTATAAGTAAAATTCAACCCTCGATTCAACCATCATTGTTCTAGGAGGGCATAAGATTGGGGATATGTTAATCAGCAAACTATCAGTTTTTTCATTTGTGACAGCATTTATTATTTCCAAGAAGATTACAATAAACATCTTATTCTAGAAATCATGCATATATATTACTTCATATGAAACTGTGCCTATATTAAAGGAAGTATCTCATGAATGATTAATCATTTGATAAACAGCAGTAACTTTTTTTTCAAGATTCAAGTAGAAAATACACACTTATTTTACAGTTAGAATTTTTTGTAGGCTTCGCCGAGCCGCTGAAGAATATCATTTATCAAAAGCTCTAAAACAAAGTAAAGGTGGTGGTTTGAAAGAATTTTTTGTTCAAGAGTATGAATCGTATGAAGGGGCAGAAGATGAAGAGCATTTCTTTACTACTGAAGAAAGGCAGTGGCTAGTATTAAGATTACTAGAGAGTGTTAGAGCAAAAAAAGAGGATTTACATGCCATCCCAAATGTGACACTGCTGGAAGGACAACCAATAGGTATGAAATTTTATGAAACCAAATTAAGAAGCATAATGGAAGATTCTGTCTGGCAAAAGATATAACTGTGCAAGTCATATGAGAATAATTATATTAAACATAGGCATTAAATTACAAATAAAAGCGATCTTGAATCCAAGGGCATCTAAATTAAATGTTACCTTATGTCATAAAAATGTTCATAATCTTTCATTTATTAAAGAAAACAATGATCTTTGTTTGCAATTACCTACAAATTCTAAACATTTCTTGATTACTTTTTTATTCAACTTCTCTATGGTTTCTCTATATATGAGTAGTCTGTATGATTCGTAAGAATATCTATTTAATGTCTGTTTTATACCAGCCTAAAAGCACTGGTTTTAGGGTATGTCATAGTTATCCTAGATATTTGGGGTTAGTGCATGTTGGCATTTGTGATCTTTTGTGCATTATACAAATGTATACTGTATATATTGATGAAGTCATGATAGACTGTCAGAGTGAGAACCACAGAAATTTATAAATGTTGTGTCATCTACAAATAAAATCAGTTTATTATACCTCTCTCAAAGTCTGCTAGGTCATTAATTTGAATCAAGAAAAGAATTGGCCCCACACAACCCTTAGGTAGTCTAAAGCAAGTTGTTAGTTCTTGGGAAGTGTGTTGGTTATAAGTCATATTGGCTATATAGTTTAAGTAGTATGTTCACTTCCACACTCTTGGTAGGAAGCTGTATTTGGTAAGTTTTCCAGTAGGATATCATGTGACACACAGTCAAAGGCATCATTGGTAATTCCAATTAAAATAATAGCCAAGCAAGGATATTGGGGATTAAAACTAAATATTGCGTTGTATATTGATCTCTGGCATTTTAAGCCCATTTCTATCTACATGTGGAAAAGTTCCATGATTTCTTATCCCTTTTTTAGTACCAAAATGTTTGACCAGTGCTGTTATATCACAAGTCTTTCCGATTCATGAACCTGCGGTACTAGAACGATTGCAACAGACATGGGTCCAGGATATTTTTGCTAAACAGCCACTTGGTAAGAAAGTAATCAGTAGTTACATAATTTAGCCTGAATCAAAACATACGCTTTTTTTGCATCATGCAAGAAATTAAAGGTCAAATGTAGCCCAGTGTTTTGCAAAGCCAAGATGAAAATGTGTACAATAAAACAATAACTTTCTAAATATTTTTAATTGCTCTGAAACGTTTTCATGCATTCCGGAAAGGCGTTGAAGATTTCCAAAATGTTTAACAACATTTCATTTCTTTGATATCCCTCTAAAATTTTGATAACCAAACCTTCCTGAAACTTTTTTTAACTAGAACAAAGTTTCAACAAGGTCTTTTCTATTTTCAAATTAACATTATAAGCATTTTAAAATGGTCTATGTGAATATTGTCGGAATTATTACGATTTGCTTTGAGTCATAGCGGCTATCCTTAATTTTTTCAGTATTTCGCAAAACGGAGGACTAAGCTGGGGATGTTTGCTTGACTTATTTATACAACTTCAATATACACAAATCTAATTTTTCATACTTTCTAATAGCTGCTTAAACCACCATCGTATCGGCGCGTTTTCTTTCTTTTTTTTTTTTCACTGCATCATCACACATCGGTACCGCTTCATCCTATCAGCGTTCTAGCAGCGATTTAAACCCAAATCGAAGCCATCCGGAGTTTGCGCATAGCGATTTAAGTGTCGCTTATATTGCAATGCGCAAACTCCGGATGGCTTGGTTTTGGTTTGAATTCACTGCTAGAACCTTTGAATATAAAAAGACAGGAAGGCGCTTAAGCTCAAACATTGGTGACAAGAATGGTTGTTGCATATGGCGCACCTCTGTCAAATTCTGTGAGAATGTACCCAGTGGCGTGGGGTCTTAATAATGTGTGATACAGATGATAAATAATAAAGGTTGGAAAATATAAAAATACATCATATATTATCCTGTACAGTTAATGTTTGGTTTTAATGTATAAAATAAATAAAATTATTCAAAATTACAACATGAGTCAATTTGACAAAATTATTAATTTGTAAAATGATGGAAAGATAAGGATTAGGTATAATTTCATTGTAAAGGGAAGAAAAATATAAAAATAAACGTGCAAAAAATAAAATAAAAATGCCGGGTCCTAAAAGCATTATAATAAAACCAAATATTTAAATGTTTAAAAATATTTAATTACAAAAGTATTTTAAAGTACAAATCTCTGCTTTCAAATAAAATCTGCATTCATTGTCCCTTAAATATTATTAATTTAGTGTATTGTTGGCGAATTCTTTCATCTGTTACAGCACTTTTGCAAATATAATGTATACGTGTTGTTAGGTAACCATTACAAATTGATTTAATTAGTAATACTTTATGATTCTCTAAAGGAGTTGTGTCATGTGATATCATATTTTCAAATATGTTTTTACCAATAAAATATTTTAAAATTTTTAATGACCCAATTTCTTTATTAATTATTTTATTACAATTCTGTTCGCTCCTTAGAAATATTTCGGTTTTTTTACAAATTATCAAAACATCTAAACTCGGGTAACTCAAACCTCCTAGATTTGTGTGTAATTAACGAATTCAAAAAATCTTCCCTATTCCCACACAGTTGTGATACACAATTCTCACATTGCAGTTTTCGTGCCAACTTAAATGAAACGAAACCTGCAATGTAAGTTGTTACTTCCAAGCAATATGGGGATAGGGGATCATAATTAAAAGCATACCCATGATCATGTAGGACAGCGTTTAATACTTCATCATAATGTATATTATGACTTTCGTTAACTAATCGGTTAGCTACAGACTCGTTAATAACCTGTTCGGGAGGTTTGGTTTTAGAGCTAACATTTAAAATATTGATATCTTGAAGGGGGATACAATTACCAGCGCCACCTTCCCTCACTTCTGAATGTATTAAAAATTTTTTGTATGCTGCTTTAAATTGCCTACAAGTCGGGTTGTTATTGTATCCCCCTTGAGAACGAATTGGGCCGAAGAATAGCTCAAGATGATCCTGATTCATTTTGTAGGCAGGAATAAATTTTAAACTTCCCTTAGCAACATACTCATCGTGCATACCAAGTAAAACTTTCATTCGCATAATCAATCCAATAAAGCCTGTCTTTTTTTGTGAGTCAACAACAAGAGTTCCACTAGTGAATTTTACATTATTTATATACTGAGAGAAACCTGTAAAAAATGATTTAACTTCCTCTATATTTGATTGACACGTTGCCTTTTTAAAACCACAATCAGAAAGTTTGTGGGAATTCATGATATCGAAAGCATCATTAATTAACAAAATAAATTCTGCAGTTGGCCCGCAGTTTGAAAACTCCTTCAGATTTAACTGATCTCTACAATAATATAACGATTCTTCCACCGACCTGCTTAGCAGCTGAGTGGCAAGCTTTACTTTCATTTTTTGCTTAACACAGTTTATATGTTGCTTTCTGAGTTTATTTCCGAGGTGAAGACCTTCTTTCTCCTGTAGACTATTCAATTTTTCAACATATTCAAAATCTATATTGTCACCATTAATATTTATAAAAATTCTTTTTTCACCAAAACAATTTCTCACTAATTTTGTCATATGAACTTGATCAGACAAAAGAAAGTATTTACAATTTTCATAAGTTAAATCTACTTTTATGTTGTCTCTATTAAAAGAAAAGTTGAACAATTTGCACATAGTGAAATTAGCAGCACATCCGTCAAAAGTAATATTACTCACTGTTACCCCTGCCTCATCTAAAAGCGTTAGTGCTTGTTTTACTACTGAAACATTTTGTTGACCATTAATACCTGCAATGAAAAAATACCCTATTGGTAGCTTCCACGACTCATTGATACAAACTAACATAAACACCAAAACCTCAGTAGCCAAGTCGGTGCTGTCTCCATGCAATGCACTGCCACAATCTACATAACCATAATACTCAGAACCAGTATATTCTAAATGCTTCCTAATAGACATTTCATCAAATACTAAGGAACATATTAATTTTTTTTTATCTGAATTTTGAACTTTTAATTTTAAAAAATTTAAAGCTTCTGAAGTAAAACCAGGATTAGCATTAATAGACGAGTACCATTTTGCCAGTGTTTTCGGATGGGGCAAGCTATTTTGAAATTTTTGTCGGACATACGCATATTCTTTTGGTGAAAAAAAGTGTAACGTGACTGCAAAAGCCCTCACAGAATGTTCATATGTTTTTCTTACCCCTTTTTTATTTGATTTTCTTAAAATTCTTCCAACAAGTTCTTTGTTGTCTCCAAAATGATCTAATAAAACAGTTTCTTGTTCCTCCATTAATAAATTGTTTTTCTTCAACTCCAATATCATTGCTTTTAGAGAAGATATCTTTTTTTTCTGTTTAAAGTTAATTTTTTGCAAACTATGAATTTTTTTACTTTTCAAAATATTTCTTTGTTCCAATTGGAAAATTTTCCTCTTCAAATTTACTTTGCGAGGTGTGTCTTCTATTGGGGGTACTTCAAGAGAAGGCAAAGGGGTCATAAACTCTATAACGAAGGGCCCGGGCATTGATGGTAAATCACTGTCTAATGATGAACATTCCACGGTTCTAGTGAGTACTGGATTATACGTTCTAACCTACAATAAATACTCAATATTCTAAAAAGAGTGACAGTTATTTACAATTATTATGCAATAAATAGCCAGTGGAACATGAAAGCACGACAGAAAAATATTAAGAAATAAACTAGTCAACATTTGTCTGAATAAGTAAAAATAGGAAAAACCTTTGATAAAACTCACATTTTTCAAACGATCCACTTCAAGAGAAGGCAAAGGGGTCGTACACTCTATAACGAAGGGCCCGGGCATTGATGGTAAATCACTGTCTAATGATGAACATTCCACGGGTCTAGTGAGTACTGGATTATACGTTCTAACCTACAATAAATACCCAATATTCTAAAAAGAGTGACAGTTATTTACAATTATTATGAAATAAATAGCCAGTGGAACATGAAAGCACCACAGAAAAATATTAAGAAATAAACTAGTCAACATTTGTCTTAATAAGTAAAAATAGGAAAAACCCGAGGAAAAACCTTTGATAAAACTCACATATTTCAAACGATCCACTTCAATTGTCGGAATTGCATTAGGTAGTAGTCTTACTTTTACCTTGGAGGATCGATCAAAGCAATGTTCGGCAAAATGTTGAGAGCATAAGACGCTATTAGCTTTTGGTGTAAAGTCTGGTTTTTTTACAAAACTAGTCCAATAATTTCGTCTATTAGGTTCTTTGGGAAAGCTGAAACAAAAACCATCACTATTATGTTTAGTTAGAAGTAATTAATGAATTTAGTATTGTTGGCAAAAAATAAATAAATAAATAATATTATTGAAACATAATAAATAATAATGTTCACATTAGTAACATTTACCTGATAGCCCAAATTCTAATGAGTCATTTGAAGAAATACAAATGTACAATTTGATATTTTACACCCTACCCATATGCTATGCCTATGACAACGTTGTGTTGTGTTTGTTACCATAACCCTTAAATTTCAATTCAAATAAACTCCTAAAAAAGACTAAAGATACTTACCTGTGAAAAGTTACTCCTAATTGTTTATTTTTTGGCGTCACTGAACAGCCACAATATGCACAACTAACCATTTTAAAATTGAATATGTATCAGAAACTGACAGGGTACAACCAAAACAGTGAGTCATACTTGGTTGGTCAACATTTCCGATTCTGTCGCCCGTATTGGCATCGGCAAAGATCGTAACACTCCTTCCTGTCTTTTTTTATTCAATGGCTAGAACAAACCTATTAGGTTTGAGCAATATTTTTACCGACATTTACAAAATACTCATTGAGGCTTTCAGCAATCTCATCCTTGTCACTTACAATTTTACCTTCGCAATCCAAAGTCTCAATCGTCTGGCCTTGGTCTGATACCCCTTTCATTAAATTATTTATAAATTGCCATTGCTTTTTACAGTCAGATCCTGTTTTATAGCATTTGTTTTCATAAAACTCCTTTTTAAGTTGTTTACGTTTTTTATCTACTACATTTTTTTGCTTTTTAAATTTCGTGGATATGATTTCGTTGAAAGGATTTTTTATTTTCTCTTTATAGAGGTTATCTCGTTTTTTCATTAAATCTATTGTCCATTGCATATTCCAATTTTTTTAGAATCTAGTCCGCGTTTGAGTAGCAGAATTTAATTTCTAAATAACTGATGCACTTTGGCCTTCAGTAAATTATTGCCCAACCGCACTTGAACCACGTTTCGGACGTGGACGGAAGGAACGCTACCGACTTCTTCATACCTGTCAAGGATATTGGGATCAGACACTGTCATTTGCAAAACCCAGGCTCAGACAGGGGAACATAGTTCGTATTCCGTTTTAAAAAGTCTATAGTGTGGTTATATCTATCTGATTCGTGAGCTTTTCAGATCTGTTCAGAAGTTTATCATTTGTGTGATAAACGTTTTTTAGGTTTTACTTGTCGATTTAAGTAACTAATAATTATTGTCTTGAATTTTAAACAATATTTTAGATGATATTACTGAATACTTTGGTGTTAAAATTGGAATGTATTTTGCCTGGTTGGGACACTATACTACAGCTTTAAGCATTCCTGCAGTGGTAGGATTCCTATTTTGGGTAAGTAAATAATTATATATGTATCAGTTTAATAGTTTTGAATAACAGTAGTGATAAAATGGAAATCAAATGGTCTGATCAGTCACGAAAACCATAGGCTTCATAAATTTAAATACATAAAAAGAATAGAAGTACGCACTTAGTGAAACTAACATGTTTTTGGCCTCTGGAATCAGTCTATATTTTATGTTTCAGATAACATGCACTAGCAGACACCAGACCATTCAAGACGTGGGTTATGTTTTGTTTTCGATTTTTAATGTGGTTTGGGTAACGACATATCTTCAGGCATGGAAAAGGTATTCCGCAGAGTTGGCGTTCCGTTGGGGCACTTTAGACCAAAGAGACGATTTGTTGGCTGAACCTAGACCATTGTTTAGAGTGAGTTATTAGATTTTTCCCATTGATTTTTCGCATTTCAGTTCCAGTTTTTTAAAGCTTTACCGCTTTATGCCTTAAGTAGTCGCTTGCTTAAATGCATAAATTATGTACACATTTTGGACAAACTTTGAATTTTATTTCAAATATTTTCTGTATAAATTATGATATGATCAGATCTTCTAAATTTTTAATTGACATAGGTACATTTACTAGCATAATTATGTAAGCAATACTTCTTGGTCCTGAAATAGCTATATATCTTTACATTTTTTGCGGCCCTCGAAAAGGGGGTGTAAGTTAATTTTTTCATAGTTTGATTTGAAACAATGGATCAAGAGCTCTATTTGTGCTTCTATACTCTATTTCGAAATGATGCGAAGTAATAAATCATTTTCTGATGGCTGATACATAGGCGTACATAATTACGTACATATACGTACATATTTTAAACGTTTACCTGTCCTAATACTCGGACTTTCCCAGCATTATATTTATCACACTTAGGTTTTTTTATTACTATTGTAAACATTCAAATTTGACGATTTTTTGTATGCATACCCTAAAGTTTAAGTAATTGTAATTTTTCAGTTATATTTGTTCTTCCGAAGAAGACACAGTGTGTTTGTTTCATTTCATAGTTTCAATTAAAATGGCTAATTCAGTTTTCTCTCCAGTGAAACGAGCGAGCAAATGTCCATTTTCTGTTAACGAAAAGAATATTATTCTTAATGTATATGACGCCCTCAAACATCAAAATGCTCTGTATAGCGTTGATACTGTGGTGGAAATGTGTTCGCAAATGACGGGTGTTTCAAAAACGTCGATATATAAATTAAGGTGTGAACGAAAAAGTGGAGCTGTAAAACCACCTATACCATCTTCAGGAAGAAAGACGGTGCCTATCGATGAAGACTACAAACTTATAATTAGAAGAACAGTACATTCCTTTTATTTTAATAAGGAAATACCAACCATCGACAAAATTTTAGGAGCCTTGAAGCAAAACCAAAATATGTCTCCAACGATAAGCAGGAAGAAATTGTGGACAACTTTAAAACAAATGAATTTCAGCTGGGAAAAACAAAGCAGAAAATCGCTCCTAATCGAAAAAGATGAAATTATTTGCTGGAGACAGATAAAGCAGTTTCGAAGTGAGAATAGAAAGATTTGTTATCTGGACGAAACATGGCTTAATGAAGGATATACGGTTGGGAAGATTTGGCAAGACAAAAATATTTCAAGTTTTCGTCAAGCATTCTTAGAAGGCTGGTCCACCGGACTAAAACCACCATCTGGGAAAGGAAAGCGACTGATTATTACACACCTTGGAAGTGTTGATGGTTTTGTTGAGGGCGGTTTGTTAATGTTTGAGTCAAATCATTCTGGCGATTACCATGAAGACATGAATGGCGATGTGTTCGAAGAATATTTTGAACAAATGTTAGATCTCATTCCACCTAATTCTGTGATAGTGATGGACAATGCGAGTTATCATTCCAGAAAAGTTGACAGAATACCAACTAATTCATGGAGAAAAGCGGATATTATTCAGTGGTTTAGACAGAATAACATACCATTTGATGAAAGTATGGTGAAAAAGGAACTGTTGTCCATAGTGTCCTCAAATAAAGCTCCTTTCACCGAGTATGTAGTTGACAAAATTGCACAGAAACGAAATATTACTATTCTTCGTCTGCCTCCGCATCATTGCGAATTAAATCCCATTGAACTTGTTTGGGCCCAAGTAAAAAGTTATGTAGCAAGGAGAAACACGACGTTTAAAATGAAAGATGTTAAAATTATCTTTGAGGAATCTTTAAAAAATGTCGATTCTGAAAAATGGCGTAAGTGTATTGAGCATGTTATAAAAGAAGAAGAAAAAATGTGGAAACTAGACCATTTAATTGACCTAATTGTAGAGCCTTTAATTATATCCTTGGAACATGACGAAGATTCGACGGATTTTTCTGACGACGAAAATGATATACCATAGTTCTCTACATAACTGTTTACACAAAATCGCAATTCTTATACCTTATTATATAAATATTATATGTGATAAAATGTTACAGTAATACTAACTGTTTTTGAATATACATAAATAAGTGAATAAATAAAAGTACTTAGGTAAAACAGGTATTTTAAATTAAATACCCAAACGTACGCTACTGCAGGTAGAAAATGGCCCCTTTGCTAATAAAGCCTATTGTTTGCAGCGGGATTGCCATACAAAACAGGGTGGAATGGTTAAAATATAATACAGCAGGCTATAACAGCTGTGGCTAAATATTTAGAAATCAGAAAAATTTATTTGACCACTCTGTTAGCGTTTTACATTTATAAGTAGGTTTTATTACTCCGCACCATTTCGAAATAGAGTATACGTAGTTTTGCGTGGGTCGCCAAGTATGTGAACCACTCTTTTTCAATAGATCTAGTAGCACAAATTTAGTGTTTTGAAGTTGTGTCCCTGCAACGTTAATATTAATGGAGCCAATTGGATGGGAGGGTTAGTAAGTGGAGAGTTAACGCCTTTGGAACACCTTCATGTGCATGTGGAGGGATCGACACGCATAACAGCAGCGTCAACGTCCTGTATTGACTATGTATATACTAACTTTCCAGAGGTCTTTATTCAAGGTCAAATTGTTATCGGATCACGAGGCAATAATATCTAGTTTTAATTTGCCTGTAAAAAAGGGTAATATCGCACCACAGCCAAAAAGGAGACTTATTTCAAGATCAAGATTTGCAGTTTTTGCTGGTAAAGTGCCGAATGCTCAAATTCCTTGAAAGGCACGACAGTCTGTCCCCAAATCAGTTTGGCTTTCAGGATGCAAGATGCACAAATGGCGCAGTATTCTCTTTCCTTCGGGACCTTTACTTATGGTTGGATAGTGGAGATGTGGCTGTAGCAGTTTTCTGTGATCTTACGAAGGCTTTCGATTGTGTCGCTCATAGATATTACTCTGTACTGTTGCGAAAGCTTGAGTAATACGGGTTCCGAGGTGCTTCATTGCAATGGTTTTCATCCTACTTATCGGGGAGGGAACAATCGGTAGTATTCCAGGGTAATACATCCAGGGTACATCCAATATGTTCTGGTGTGCCACACGGCTCTGTATTGGGTCTTCTATTATTCCTGGGGGGGTATTTTGCTTTTTGGGGTTCATACAGCAATTATCTTTTTCAATCACTCAAAAGAGAGCACTTAGATATTTGTGTGGAATCAATGCATTTCAATCTTGCAGCCCATTTTTTTAAATCGAAGGATTTTAATTATATGCTCTCTGTTCATTCTGGAGACATGTTGTTTGATCCAGTCAAAGTATAGCCATTCTATTGCTTCGGTTAGTGCAGTAAACTCTACCAGATTCATCCCATTTTGTACCAATACCTATACCTCATTCAGCAAAAAATTAACTATTTTATGCAAGTAAAAAAATTTATCATCTTTCTCTAAAACTAAGGAAAATTTATAGTAAAATCAAATTTAAAAGAGAGGTGAGGGTAGGGCATATTACAACATGTCTGAATTTTGGACTGATAACTTGGAGCTGTGATATTTCAATTTTATTTGTTCCATAGGTTTTTAATCATGCGCTGGTTTTAATTGTCTGTAATTTTATATAACGTGTAATCTTAGTTTGTATGGTTTGTCTTCGGATTTTAGTGCCTTTGCACAGTTGACTTGATTATAATGCTTTTGCTAATTTTACGATTTTATTGTTCCTCACATTTTTTATTTATTTAATTTTTTACTTTGTCAATAGGTAAAATTATTTACTTTGGATAATAAAACTTGTTTTGAATTTGAATTAGAAGAAGGAGAACGATAACTTTTTGACATTTGAACTCGGCGAAATTTCAGCATTCACAGAACGGCTGACCTCTTTTCCTGCATGTCAATTCTCCACTCACCAATCCTCCCACCCCATTGGCTCCATTTACATTAACGTTACAGGGAGACAACTTTACATACACTAAGGTTGTGCTACTAGCACCGAACATATAACGTATTATGTTCGGTGCTACTAGAGTGGTTCACATACTTGGCAACTTACGCAAAACTTTTACAATTAAGGACATATTATGTTCGATATAATCTGTCAGCATAAGAGAATAATATATTTGTGTTTTTGTATGAATATCTGTTTACTGATATGTTGTGTTCATCGCATAGACCAGCCGATAATTTCTTTGCCAAATCGCACCATATTAAATTTTATTTTACGAGCTCCCCAAAGAATTTATGTTTCCACATCATTTGAGCCCTATTGCCGATCTCCATTTCCACGATTGGCATTAGAATTCATGTACTTAGTTTTTCAATGTTTAAGGACAACTCATCTTTTCAAAACCAGATTTGAAAAAACAATCTGATATTACTGTAGTAGATTTTCGTCTTTCATTCGATCATGCAATAAGAGGGTTTTTACTGACAAATAAAGTAGGTATATGCCAAATAATTATTGTTAGTTTATTGGTATTAGATATTGATAAATGTTTAAACATTATCAGTTTACATCCGAACTGTCTTTATATTTGACTGTCAAGAAAATTTAATGGGGATTAACGGTCACATATGTTCCGGTTTTTATTAAATCGAAATATTCAACTAGTTTGGCTTAAACAGAGTAGTTGAATTGTACATACTTACGTTGATTACACAAGTTTTTCAGTTCCTAATGTTTAAAATAAGGCAGTTTAGTGAACTATTAAACTTAATAATATATCATTATGAGTATGTTCTATGTTTTCTTACATGAGCATAATTTTAGTCATTTCCACTTTTAATATTAATTTGCTGACAAATTGCTCCCCTAGAGGCAGAGCCAATAATCATTCTAGAATATTTTGCTGATCTTAGTAACTAATGTCACTAGACCTTATTTAGTTTTTAAGTCAGATTATATGACAGAATTGCTAAGGTCCCATGCATTCTCATTTCTAATGGCAATTTTAGCCACACATTAATACAAATAATAATATTTTAAATTAATTATGACATTACTTTGATAGTCAACAAAATCAAGAATGTGTAGGCTTTTAAGTATTTCTGTAGGAATATTTAATCACATCCAATGTTGCGATCATATTTTATTCCCATGGCAACTGTTATTATTTGATGCTATTTTATCCTGATTTCAGCTTTTTATAGTAGCATTTTCACGTAGTACCTTTTAACATGTCGTTGTATAGCTACCGCGGCATGTTATTATTTGTTACCAGGGACCGCTGAAACTCAGTCCGGTGACAGGAAGACTTGAACCGTGCCATCCTGTGTGGAAGAAACATATCTTTCGGTACTGCGTCTCTGTGCCGGTGATAGCAGTGTCGTTGTTCACGGTGTTTGTCGTCATGATTATATCTTTGCAAATACAGGCAAGTGTTCCATTAAACCAAGTCAGTGTTAATGTATAAGTTTTTTTCTTTCATTATAGGATATATTTATTCTCGATTCACTTTTTGCAGTCGTATCTAAAGGTAGATTTAGCGTCGGAAGTTGAACAAAATTTGAAAATTGATTTGGTAAGATTAAGTCAATGAGGCACATAAGAACCTGAGATGAAATAAAGATAATATGATTAACAAACCTGTTTACCCCCTTATGACAGTATGCTTTAATATAGTATTCATTGTCATTGTGAGAAAACAACTTGAATTTAAAAAGTATCAAATTTAGTTCATATCATAGTAATTAAAAGCCTTGGTCTGCAGTTAGGTTGTAAGGAAAACGCCTAATTTTTCTTTTCATGGTATATCAGAACGCTGGCTTTTCTTGTCTGAAACATGAGGTCTAATCTATATCCATTGAAAAACATCTATAATATACACACATAATAATTTGTATGCATGATTTGTGAAGTTAAATGTATATAATTTTATTTCTTGACGTCTGTAAGCAAATTCCTATCAATTACAAAAAAAATATATATAAAAATGCTCTTTTTCCTATTAGGTAGACATATCTTATGTGACTAAAATTAGAAAAGACCCAGTGGATTTTCACTTTTTTATACAAAGATAATCACTTTTCGCCTTCGGCTTAGCTTTTTAGCCAAGTAAGTCTTTAGATCCGCAATGCATCTCAAAAATAAGACTATTTTAACTCAAATTAAAATAATATATACGGTAGAGTGCCCAACGCAGTAAAAGCCTTCTATAAATGATTTTTGTGGGCACCTCGGGCTTACAAGCTGAAATTTTCACAGAATGAAGGCTTTATTATATTAATTCAAAATCCGAAGGTAATAAAAAATCAGAACGGGCAAAAGGGCAGTATACCTAAAAATCGAGATTATTATATGAACGTGTAGGATATTAATTTATGAATGTTTTCATATAAAATTCATCTACATTTTTGTACGAATTATATTTTTTATCATTGCTTGACATATGCAGATTACATTGGCCCTTACGGCAAATTAAATCAAAAAATTTAAATATCTCCCTTCTAACCTGGCAAAATCTGATTGAAATATACTCATTTTTGAATTCACCTCGCATTCTCTCCGAAATGAAGGCTCAAATCAAAAATTTTTATTCTTGCAAAAAGTTTGCCTTAAGTATTTAGAATACATAGGTGCAAGAATACATTTTTTTTCTCAAATGGCAATGGAAACATAGAATTCAATGTAAAAAAAGTTATTTTCTGCTAGCCGCGACCGTCCGATCTCGTGCTGCTCTAGTACTCTCGCATCTCACTTTTCTCCATAGCACCCTCTCCCTCTCGCCTATTGTACAATACAATAAGTGCTTTTACACCATTACGGGTTAGAATACTAATAATAATAATAATAGCTATTATTATTTGAATAAAGTCAATGAAGACATTTTCGATTATACTGAAATTTATTTTTCCTATACGCTGCTAGGTAATAAATAAGTAGAAAAAAAAATCATATACTTAATGCAACTGCTATTAAAAAAAGGACTAGCTTTTATTCAGAATAGAAAAACTCAAAATGTAAAAATAGTTATTTTTTCTACTACCGAAAAATATATGAAAAAAACGAAAATATTATTAAATTACTTTACGCACTAGTGCGTAAAATATATTATTTTACGCACTGCCCTAAATGTCAAAAATATGTCAGATTTACCTTACGCACTAGTGCGTAAAATAAGTTATTTTAGGTACTGCACATTAAAAAGGCCTATTTTACGAATCTTAGAGAGTGCGTAAAGTGAGTACTTTACGCACTGTAGTAGAAAAAATAATATCAAAATCTATTTATCTTCAGTGTCTGTATCTTCTTCAGGAATAGACACAATGACTTCAATGTTGCCTTCCAGTAATTTTTTTGCATGACCTATGCAACCTATTTAATTTCTTCTACCTGTACAAGCCTTGCTTCCATGCAATCTAATAAAAAATTATTTGATTAAGTTTTATTATGTACCTATTTAATCTAATAATAAGTTACCTTTTTTACATCCACAACAGTGGAATTTATTTATCCACCCTGTTTTTAATAAAAAAAAAAACAGTTAACGAACTTTTTATCTGAACGAGCACTCTCATAAAACGAATTTCAAGTTCGCAACTATAGTGGGGGATTTACCAATATTTTTGATAAGAAAACAAAATGTATTTCTAAAGAATTTTGGTAAAATGTGGAAGAGGAAATTCGGTGCGATATGTGGCCGTTCATGACATCAACCAAGAGGAAAAACTTGCAAAAAATTTAACAGCATTTCATGCTCTAACGGGTTGTCATACAACCAGCCAGTTTTCAGGATTAGGAAAAATAAAACGTTGGAAAATTTATCTAAATTATTCCGATTATTTAGGCGGTATTGGGGTCCAGGAATTTTCAGATGGCATGTTCAATAACATAGAGAAATTTATCATAAAATTATTTTCAACAGATCCAAACATTTCGTCTATTAACATTTTAAGGACACTATTGGCCTCTTTATCGCTAATTGAAAAAACTAACCCCTACAAAAAAATAGTTTAAAATTTCACAGTCTGAGAGCACATTATCAAACTAAGGTGTGCTTCAGTTCTTTAGAACCAAATCTCCTATTACCATATCCAAATGTGGATGGAGGAAATTTGAGCAGGCAGTTGATATCCAAGTATTATCCCCAATTTTAACAACACTTCCAGCATTTTCTTCAGATGTAAAAGTATTTATTGCATGTGGATGTACAAAATATAAATTATTATTAGATTAAATAGGTACAGTGACGGAAATAAAATTTAGTACACTGAGGTTAACATTTCATGTCATATTTGAATATTTTGGTAAACTGGGTTTTTTACCTTTATCTCACCTTTATACCTTGCGTTTCTTACTTCAGTAATAACGGACCTCAAAACTAAATGGGAAAATACAGGATCATTGGATAGAAGGGCTGGAAGTGACAGAAGAAAATTTTCAAAGAAAAATCAGTATAATAATATACAATAAGATACGACTTCAAAATTTATTATAAAACAGATTATTCAATTAAAAAAAAAACATTGGTTTAATATTTTAAAACGGATCCATTTTTTTCCACCAATAGGTGGGCGTGATGAACATTGTTATTAGTCCAGGTTTCTTCAATTTTATTCCACAAATCATGACTGTTTTCTGGATGGAAATCATCGTTTTTGTTAATTTCTTTCACGATATATCCGCAAACGTTTTCAATTGGATTGATATCAGGGCTTCTTAAGGGCCAAGGTAACAATGAAATTATATTTTCCCATATCCAGTCCGAAACTCTCCATGCTGGATGGACTATGGACGGGGCAGTTATCATGCTAGTATATAAAATTTTCTTGGTGAAATATATTGTTTACCGATGGCAACATAACATTTTGAAGGATGTGTATATAAGCTTGATTGTTAAATCTTCCTCGAATATGGTGACATATACAGAAAATCTTCCACTTGTTTTAACATGTTGGGCATATCTTTCTTCATACCGTGCATTTGGCGGCCTGTACACTCTAATCTCTCCGCTATAAGAAAACTCTTCTCATCGGTAAATACTACATTATTCTAAAAATCCATACTTTGCGGTAAATATTTCATCACAAACCCCATTCTTTGCTCTTTATTCATATCGGTCAAAAATAGCGTTTTAGCAGCTACCCTGTTTCTCAGTTCCGAATTTTTCTTTATACGATTTCATGCCTTTCTTATTGTCCTAGGAAAATTATTTAGGCTATGTGCTTCTACTGCTGTTTGAAATGGATTGTTTCGCGAATAATCTATTAGATCATTATGTTGATTTTAGTTTCAGATCTTTTCTCTGGCACTTCCAGCCCTTCTATCCAATGATCCTCTATTTTCTCATTTAGTTCTGAGGCTTTGTATGGTGCTTCTAGGTTTCCCAACTTGATCAGCTATCCTTCGTAGAGAAACACGTTCTTCGAATAAAGCAATTAATCTCGAGTTGATTCATGTTCACAAACCTTGTTAAAATTAGGTGTATCGTGGTTAAAATGAAATAATATAATTGTCAAATCTGATGACACTGATAACAATTTGTCAAAAAGTGAAGTGGATTTCCAGGTGAACTAGGTATACAAAAGCCAACATCACAGTGGGAAAAAATATGTGTACGAAATTTTATTTCCGCCACTGTACATAATAAATCTTAATCAAATAATTTTTTATTAGATTGTATGGAAGCAAAGCTTGTACTCGTAGAAGAAATTAAATAGGTTGCATAGGATCATGCAAAAAAATTACTGGGAGGCAATATTGAAATCATTGTGTCTATTCCTGAAGAAGATACAGGCACTGAAGATAAATAGATTTTGTTATTATAAAGATTTTTTTTACATTTTGAGTTTTTCTATTCTGAATAAAAGCTAGTCCTTTTTTTTTAATAGCAGTTGCATTAAGTATATGATTTTTATTTCTACCTCTTTATTACCTCGTGTCGTATAGGAAAAATAAATTTCATTATAATCGAAAATGTCTTCATTGACGTTATTCAAATAATAATAGCTCTTATTATTATTAGTATTCTAACCCGTAATGGTATAAAAGCACCTATTGTATTGTACAATAGGCGAGAGAGAGGGGAGCTATGGAGAAAAGTGAGATGCGAGAGTATTCGAGCAGCGCGAGATTGGACGGTCGCGGCTAGAAGAAAATAACTTTTTTTACATTTAATTCTATTTTTCCATTACCATTTGAGAAAAAAAATGTATTCTTGCACCTATGTATTCTAGATACTTAAGGCAAACTTTTTGCAAGAACAACAATTTTTGATTTAAGCCTTCATTTCGGAGAGAATGCCAGGTGAATACAAAAATTAGTATATTTCAATCAGATTTTGCCCAGGTTCGAAGGGAGATATCCCAATTTTTTTATTTATTTTGCCGCAAGGGTCAATGTAATCTGCATATTTCAAGCAATGATAAAAAATATAATTCGTACAAAAATGTAGATGAATTTTATATGAAAACATTCATAAATTAATATCCTACACGTTCATATAATAATCTCGATTTTTAGGTATACTGCCCTGATGCCTATTATGATTTTTTATTACCTTCGGATTTTGAATTAATATAATAAAACCTACATTCTGTGAAAATTTCAGCTTGTAACCCTGAGGTGCCCACACAAGGCAAAATAAGTTATCAGCAGCACTCTACTATTAGGTATTCATATCAAAATGGTTTCTGAAATCATGTCTTGAGATGAGTGAAATTATATATTACGGTACTTTTTGACAAAGGATTTAGTAGATTTAGAGAAGTTTCAATTATTTTTTTAGGATTGGTGGGATGCCTTTCTAACTAACAAAGGGTTTCCTCTTTGGCTATGCTACATTCCGAAAATTATGTTGGCTGTTGTGATATCTCTTATGGACGAAGCCTATTTCAGAATTGCGGTGTGGTTAAACGATAAAGGTATGTGAGTTATTTGGGCATTGAGTTTTTGATAGTGTTTACTTTATGGCCGCTTTATATAAATATATAGCCTAAATAGATATGTTACACCATCATGAGTTTACAGATTATGAAAAAAGCCTGTTCATGAGAATCTTGAATCTTAATAATATAGATTTAGCTGATTAGAGACATACTAGTTTCTAGAATAGAATAGAATAGTTTTTGTTAATTTTGAGTTTTGTATTCTTGGATTGCTGCCCAGAAAATTACCGTCTCGAAACGAAGTATGAAAATCACCTCATCGGCAAGGTTGCCCTGGTTTGTATCACAACGCAATTTTTACATATTATAAAGTGCAATGGTTTTAACGACGTTCACTTTGCTTTGCACTTATGCCTTTCTAGATTAATGATAATTTACGACTAGCATTTCTCGATCTCCTTTTAATTTAATCCACCAAACAATCGTCAAAGCATATATATTTTTAAGCACCTGGATGCTCTATGGCTTATAAATACCTGAATAGTCTTACCATATTTTCTCTGTAAATATACATTACTTGGAACAGTGATATTACATAACATTGATATTACATACCATTTATATTACATAGCGCTTATATTATGCCAGCATGTGTATTAAATATAAAAATGTTAATTTGTTAATCTTTGATTTTTTTATTTCAGTTTCAATTCGTCAATTCTTTCCTGTCGCTATTTTACATTGCCTTTTATCTACAAGACCAGGCTAGACTAAAAGAGGTAAGTATTATTTATTATTTGCTTTTCTCAATCACCTAGGGCCATTACTTCGAACTTCGATTAGACACTTTAAAGACTCATTAAATTAATCAGTGTTTTAAATGTGTCAGTGTATGTATGTGATATTCAAAACACTTATTAATTTAGCAGTGCCTAATTGCAGTTCAAAATAGTGGCTTTATTAGTTGAATTTTGAACTGGTTTATGTATTAGATTGAATTTTAAATTTCTGTATGGTTATTTTTAGCAATTAGCAGCGCTACTGATTTCCAGGCAAGTGATAGGGAACTTAAAGGAATCAGCGCTGCCATATGTGCTCGACCGCCTGCGGTTGGCTAAAATGAGCTTTGAAATGTGGGGTGCATTGAGTCCTTTGGTTGCGAAAGCGCCTCCTGGCGAGGGTAAGTGTTTATAGCTTTTACGTTTAACTGTGACAACTGTGTTTGTACAAATTTGGCAGAATAATGTGTTGTGCCATTGAAATGATATTTTAATTTTTTCCCTAAAGGGTATGATGGTACATCCTTGCATCTTTTTGGCATTCCCACAGTTCGATCAAGAGTAACTGCAAAAAAAAAACCCTTTTTATATTGTTATTATGTAATGTAATATTTTCCTCAATATTCTGAACTAATTTATATTGGATCGAAAGGTAGTTTTTGTTCGACAACAATTTGCAATTATAAGGAAGATTTTTGATTAATGTTATTTTGTTGTTGTTAAATCGGTGGTTTTTAAGATAGTATGATAAATGAAAGCCAATAACACCAATACAAGCTAAGAGTATATATTTTTAAAGAAATACATTTTGAAGATTTCAATTTGCTTCAATAACTTGAAACCTATTAGTCAACAAACAAATAAGTCAGACGAAAGAAAGGATTTCTTCTTCTGAATAGAGAAGAATTAATTAAGCATGGATTGAAGTGAACACGCCCATTGATAATATTCCCTACAAGAGTCGGTTGAACAAGATTTAGATGTAACAAAGAGAAGAAAGAAATTGGAACAACAAAAGTATAATGCATAGTAATCCAAACTAAAGAAATTGGCAATGGAAAAGGAGAAAACCCGAACTCACCCAAATTCTTAACAATGTTTCGAGATGTCTTTTGATTTTGTAATAATATTTTTGAAGAGCATATATTTCTGCATGCATTTTGTGTTTACTGACTCAAGGAAAGCACAAATTCTTTGTTGTCTCGAAAATACATACATAATGTATATACCAAAAGCCTTAACAGCGAAATTGATGGTGTATGGTCCTTCTACGATTTTAAGCCATTCTCAAATGGATATTGTCTTAAGTTATTTATTTTGGCTCCGATTAATACGTAATATTAAATAAT
>MU181946.1:762529-797955 GCA_016904865.1 Pissodes strobi
ACTTTTTTATCATTTCCACTGAATGATTCTTGAAAGCTTTCTGGCACGTATATATAAGTGAATTTGCCTTCTTTACAGTTTTGTTGATGTGGGCTTCCCATTTTAGATCGCTAGTCATCAGAACACCAAGATCCCTCTGCTGGTCAACTTGTTGCAATGGTACTCCATTCATTGTATACATCAATTTTTGAATTTTTTTCTCAAGAGCTTTTTCATAATCCAAATATATTATATCGAAGGGGTTCCCTCATCAATTGCACGAGTCCAGTCATTGAGACACAATAGTAAGTTTGTGGTTGTTGATCTACCAGGGAGAAAGCCATGTTGTGTCAATGGAATAATGTGATTGCCAGTCAGAAAGGTGGTAAGTTCTTTTGTTATTACTTTTTCCATATTTACACTGGTGACATGTGAGACCGATCGATCGGTAGTTCTTCGCCAGACATTTGATACCTTTTTTACAGATGTTTCCAATTCGATGGTATTGCTCCTGATTCCATGCAATCGTTGAATATGTCTGACAAAGGTTGGGCGAGGTGGTCAACGCAGTTTTTCAAGAATATTGTGGGGATATTATCAGGTCCCGGACTGGAACCATTTTTCAAACCGCTGAGTGCTTCCTTTACTGCCTCCAGTGTGAAGTGGATGGTGCCGATGGATCTCTGTACCCTAGTTGCCCCAGGTAATACCGGGAGCTGTTCATCACAGGGCTCCCCTGTATACACCGACCCCAACTTCTCAGCAAAAGCCTCCGCATGTTCACTATCCTTTCCCAGGTCAATTCGTTTTTAAGTATTATATTAGTGACCTTGGAAATCAGTTTTCTGTTGATTAATTTATAGATCTGTTTCTGAGACTGAGACATTAGGATTCCATTTTCATAGTTTCTTCTTGCTGTATTGATTTTTACTTTCAAATTGTTGTTGTGGTTTTGGTATGTTCTGTAGTCCTCGTTCTTACTACTGCGTCTATATTTGTCCCACAGTCTACGTTTTTTTGTCAATTTCTGCAAAAAGGTGCCCACTGGTTTTGCAGGGTTCGTTTTTACAGTCTTAATTGACACAAAATTGTTTATTGCAGATGTAATTATGTTTGCATATCTCTCATAATAGTGCTGTTCTGGGTTGGGTTGAAAGTTTTGCTCACTGAGAAAAGCATTCACTGCATTATAGTCTGTTGACCAGAAATCTCTCCTTTGTAATTTCTTAGTTGGTTGAGTAATACATTTTATTTGAGTTTTGGCAGTTATCACATGGTCACTGCGTACCAGAGGGGGACCACTTTGTACGTCATACATAGACTTTCTGTCATTCACAAGAAAAAGATCCAATAATGACTGTTCTTCATTTCAAATTCTGGTATGAAAAATAACAATTTGTTCAGCATGTATTTCCTTGTATGCATCCGGAAACTCCTGCGCGCATCCGTCCTGTCGCTCCAGGATCAAATTTTCCCAAGCAATTTGGGGATAGTTGGTCACCTAGTATGTAGGTTGGTGTATCTGATATGAAGGCCTCTTTTATTACATTAATCATTTGATAGTTTTGGTCAACACTTTTCTAACCCGGTCTATAAATATAGGCCAGTTGTAGCTTCGTGTTACTAACCTGAACATCGACCCAGATTGGGCCAATGGGGGCTGAAGTTTCATATTTATCTAATATTGTTGAGTGTATCTTTCGCCCATTGGCTTCGGCTCTGACCAGTATACATACACCACCTCCTGTTCGATCTGCTCTGTCTTTACGAAAAGTGTTGTATCCTTGAATATTTATAACACTATCCTTGATACGCTCCTTTAGCCAGGTCTCTGTTATGAAGACAAAGGTTGGTTTGTATGTAGCAATACTTAATTTCCATTCATCTAGCTTGTTTACCATTGACTCCGCATTAGTATACCAAAATGTGAGTTCACGATCTCCTGAGTTGTCTAGTTTTTGTGTTGTCTCCTGCCGTTGCAATGTTTTCGTTCAGATTATTGTTGTTGGACTTGATAATTTTAGGTATTCCATTTACCTATTTGATTTTTAAGTTATTTTCACCACCTGCTTTGCGGTTTTCAAGTTCTGTCGATACTTCTTTCAGATAAGCTCTTTGTGAGGGTGTTTGGTCACCCTTTATATAAGTCCCTGTATCTTTGTGGTCCAGGCTAGCTTCCTTTTTCAAAATCCGTATTGCTTCTTGTCTAGTGGATAATATTATTTTTATAGGTCTTCTATTCTATTGTTTTGATCAAATTTACCCACTTTGAATATTTTGGCAAAGTTCTTCACTTATTTCCGCAAGTATTCTTTCGACTGACTGAATTTTTTCTCTGAATAGGATCCTCCTCGTTGGTTTCCGCAACATCAAACATCAGGACATTCATGGAATGCCGTTCTCGCTCCTGCAGCTCACTGATGATTGGCTCGATATTTACAGCAACTGAGCTTGGCTTCTTTTATCTCGTTTTTATAAAATTGACTTCTTGCTCCACGATATTATTGCTTGGTTTATGTTTTGGAGCAAACTTTTCAGTCTGGATATCAAATCAACACTTTTCAGTCTGGATATCAAATAGAATTTTGTGGCATAAATCTTATAAGTAATAATCATTAAATATTAAAGCAGCCTCTTACACTCTTTAAGTTAAATCATCATCATTATTATCACACGAACCAGGAGAAATTTCAGGTAGAATAGCGTTTTGCAATGTAAAGACAATTCCTTTAAAAAAACGCAATGAATTGCCTATTAATAGTCAGTAAAACCGTTGAAAATGAAAGGAATATAAAGTTTGAAGAATGACTGAATATGTTTTGTCTATATTTCAAAAAATGATATATATACATATCAAAAAATTTTTGAAACGAATATTGCTAGGTATTACTACCGCTCTTTTTATGATTCAAAAGTTGTTTGCGTACAAATCTAGCTATATATACTTATTATGTAGAACTTTACTCACCACATAGTCTGGTATAATTTTGAAGGTTTGAAGGGGTTTCTCTCCACACCATGTGAGTAATTTCATGAATTTGGGGACACTTAGTCAAGACGCGCGAGGACTTTTAACTAAATTAATATTAAATGATACTTGTTTTTTTTTAAATAAAAACAAAGAAACCTAAATGGGATTAAAGTAATATCTTATCTAAAAGGAATTTGAAAAAAAGAGTGAATAAATATTGGAATGGGTGTTCTATGAACCGATAGGCGTGGTCGGTTTAATTTGTATTTGATATTACCTTATCTGATAAATGGAGATGACATGCATTCGAAATTTGAAAGTAGTGATGCAAATTAAACGCACGCTTGGCAAAAATTAAGTAAGTCATTATATAATAATAATAATAAATTCCCTTATTTAATAAAATAGGTTACAAAATAGAGACCTAATAACTATTTTTATGGTGGCGCTACTCGCAATCTGCGCTATTATGTAGACCCACCAGGCTAAAGAGAAAAAATAATTCTAATTATAATAAAAAAAAGAGAAATATAATTCCAAATGCCTAAGTGTAAGAAGATAAACTAAATAGGAGTAAAAAATCTGCACTAAATAGGAGTAAAAAATCTCTCTGCCACAACAAACTTTCTAAGTTGCTTACTGAAGGACCCAATGGAAGGAAGAGGCCTAATATCCAAAGGGATCAAGTTAAATAATCTAGCCGCGTTGTAGCTAAAAGATTTGATTTTTGGGCACGCTGTAAAGATTACAATGGCGAGTATTACGGTGATGAGTCTCGCTGCGCCTATTAATCTTAGCGGTTAAGTATGAAGGAGAGATTATAGTATTTAATATGTATATAAAACGGGCATATTGAAGCCGAAAACGCTCCTCAAAGTTTAACCATCCAGACTCAGAAAAACTAGCAGAAATATGATTATAATGAATATTATGAATATAAAGGGATCTCAATGTGCAATACGCTTTATGGATTATTTTGATAATATAATTTTTAAAACGGAGATCAACATCAATCCACAGGCCTAAGTTTGTTCAGGAATCTTTAGAAGCAAGTAGCTGATCATTAAGGTTTTCCTAAAGTCAGGACTAGAAATAATAATATCTCTCTGACTGCCAAAAATCAGCATTTCTGTCTTTGACCCATTAAGTATCAAACAATATGCAGCAGATATATCCGACAAAAGCTTTAAATCCCTATTAATCATATGCACAGCATCCTCAAGCTCAGTCACACCAAATGAATAATAAACGTGTGTATCAGCCGCATATTGATGAAAAGAACATGATTGTAAAAATACTACAAAAGTCAGCACTATAAATTAAAAATAACAATGGCCCTAAAACGCTTCCATGAGGAACACCCCTTTTAAGCATCGCAACATCGGAATAGTTATTGCTAAAAGCCACTATTTGAGACCTTTTAGATAAATAATTCCTAAAGAATGAAACAGCTAAATCACCAAAACCAAAATTTTAACTTTATACAAAGAGTCTGATGACTCAAAGTATCGAATGCTTTACTGTAGTCCAGTAAAAGGCAAGTGTTCTGTTTAGAGTCCCAAGCTGAACAAATGTCATCAGTAACTTATAAAAGAGCCGAAGTCTCTTTTAGAAGTGTGTGATTACTGATTAGGGCGAAACCCCGATTGATTGACAGGTAGTATTCGATTAATAGATAAAAAAGCTCTCACTTGATCAGCCACAATCCTTTCCAAAACCTTTGACAGTATTGGTAACAAACTAGTTGGTCGGAAATCATTAACAGAAGAGGGGCTTGATTTTTAAAAATAGGTAGAACATCCGCATCCTTCCTCGCATCCTTCGAAGCCTGAGGAAACGTACCCGAAGTGAGACACTTATTTAATAAAAAAGTAAAATAAGGGGTTAAAGTAGGAACAGTGTCCAATACCGTTTTTAAGTCAATTTTATCTGGACCCACCGCTGTGGGATTCTTGTGCCCAAGTCATCATCTATCTCGTAAAGTCTAAATGGAGTAGTTAAATGAGAAAATAAAGTACTTTCGTAAGTCTGAGTTATATAATCGTTAGGCTCATCCACAGCAGATCCTTTAACAAAAAAAATGGAATTTAACTCATCTGGGCTGCCAAAATTATCGGGAGAGACCGGCGCCTTAGTTATAACATTAAATCAACCTAAAAATTTTTTGGGTCACTTCTAAATTTGTGGCTTAAAATAGTATATTATTTTATATGGAGGAAAAGTGATACTTTTCATGGCGCGCTCGTGTTTAACAGCCGAACGGAGTGAGGCTGGTAATAGAGAGCAAGCCATGAAAAGTAACTTTTCCTCCAAATAATATATGCTGTTTTTTCTTCAATTGTCGACAAATTAATGCAAAAACATCTCTTTTTAATAGTAATAATATCTAATTATTATTAAAGATAAATGGGTTCGCAAGGCGGCTTAGACCACGGTCGTAGGTGTCCTTGCTTAGACCGGTGTCGATGAATTTAACATAAAGCTGTCAGTGGACACTGTCAACAATAATTATTTTTTTAAGATGGCGTCTCCGATTACGTTTTAATTCCGTATTGATAAGCAGTTATTGAGTAAGTTCGATTAAATAATAACCAATTTGTTCCTAAATTAGTGATTTTTAGAAATGCAGTCACAAATTGAGTGATAAATACAAATTGTAGTTTAATAAATCTTGAGTTGTTGACGCTTATTTTGTTGTCTGTTTGTATTGTATCTATGTTGCTATGACAACACTTTTACCTCCGCCGGCGGAAAAGTGAAAAGTAAAGCTCCGGCGGAGGAAAAACGAAACTCACGGCCGCCTTCACAGTCGAGTAATGACGGATTTACTGACGTTTGAAGAAAATAGTATATTATTTTATATGGAGGAAAAGTAATACTTTTCATGGCGCGCTCGTGTTTAACAGCCGAACGGAGTGAGGCTGGTAATAGAGAGCAAGCCATGAAAAGTAACTTTTCCTCCAAATAAAATATGCTGTTTTTTCTTCAAATGTCGA
Source organism: Pissodes strobi (assembly GCA_016904865.1). Lineage (NCBI taxonomy): Eukaryota > Metazoa > Arthropoda > Insecta > Coleoptera > Curculionidae > Pissodes > Pissodes strobi. Next base: position 768,476 of record MU181946.1, read on the forward strand.
CAAATTAATGCAAAAACGTCTCTTTTTAATAGTAATAATAATTATTATTAAAGATAAGTGGGTTCGCAAGGCGGCTTAGACCGGTGCGGTGTCGGTGAATAGGCTCAGGTTGTTGTTATAGTAATGTAACATAAAGCTGTCAGTGGACACTGTCAACAATAATTATATTTTTAAAATTGCCTCTTCGATTGCATTTTACTTCCGTATTGATAAGCAGTTATTGAGTAAGTTCGATTAAATAACAACCAATTTGTTCCTAAATTAGTGATTTTTAGAAATGTAGTCACAAATTGAGTGATAAATACAAATTTTAGTTTAATAACTCTTGAGTTGTTGAACGCATATTTTGATGTTTGTTTGTATTGTATCTATGTTGCTATGACAACACTTTTACCTCCGCCGGCGGAAAAGTGAAAAGTAAAGCTCCGGCGGAGGAAAAACGAAACTTCACGGCCGCCTACACAGTCGAGTAATGACGGATTTACTGACGTTTGAAGAAAAAAGCCTTTTTTCAGCGCGAATAGGATTATTAACAAAATTTCGCAAGTCCCTATATTCTCGCCAGGAAGACTTGTTTTGGCGGTACTTAAGACGAGCCCTCTTTTTAAGCTTAATCAGTAACTTTATATTGTCAGTCAACCATGGGGCAGGACGTTTTTTAATTGTAACTGTTTTATAAGGTGCGTGCAAGTCAAATAACTGTGTTATATTGCTATTTAAAAAATCTACAGCATCATCAATTGAAAGAGGATTCAAGATCCGATAGCTAAGTAACCAAATTACACGTCGGAGGTCTGTAGTCTGTACAGTGTTCCAAGACATATATTTTTACCAGAAACCTTGGTGGATACCGATAACTGCTCTAAACCACCCACACTTTGTTACGGCAAAGCAATAGATTTAATTTTAATATGTTTCCTATAATAAAAAGCCACACCCCCACCTTTCGCAAGACGGTCATTGCGTAATATGTAAAAATCTTCAATGAAGACAGCGCTATCCAAAATCCTTCCATTAAGCCACGTTTCAGAAAGCTCCAGTATGTCATACTGACTATCGGAAACAAATTCAGCAAATAGCTGAAAATTAGCACATAATGAACGAATATTAAAGTGGCAGAAATAAATGCAGAGTCTAACCATGAGATATAATGCATAGTTGCAGCTCCCATAATTATGAAAAAATCATTTAAACAATGAAGAAATAATAATAATATCAATTATCATTGTATTAAAAAAGAATATAAAATTAAATTCAAGACTAATTCTAGAATGATCAATTATAAATCGAATCATCGATCATTAAAAATAAAATAATATTACTTACTACTACCAATATAAAAGTAAAATAATATGGCAGACCCATACAACAGCAAAATTATAGCATAAAGAAAAACAACTAATATTCAAATCCCATAATAAACAAATACCCACTTATATAGATTGAAAAAGGAATATCCTGAAATAAATTGCAATAAATTTACTTATTGAGAATCAACCAATAACGCCATGCTTAAAATTAGGTATTCATTAAATTGTTATTTATAAATGAAGTTCAATATCAAATAAAAACCCCTTATTAAAAAAGACTAAACTGAAATATAAACATGATGCATACCTATAGCTCAACCACATCAATAAAATCATCGTCCAAGTCACATATCATTAACATTAGTTATGGGCCGCTTTTTTTATTCTGTTGATTGCACCAAAGAAATATCTTACTACCAGCAGACCAAGCCATATTATTACCGAACTCTTTTTTAACCGCCACAAGAAGATCATACCGCACCTTAGACAGATCTTCATACAACGAGTAGCCAGATCCTTTTAACAATTTTTTAACGGTAAATGCCGCACTGCGCAGAACATTATTGGAAAAATTAAGCAATATAGTTCTGGGACGATCATTATTATCAGCCTCTCCACCGCGAAACACCGAGTCAAAGTCAGAAGTTTTGCATGAAACTTTCAAGTAGTCACTAAAAATTGTTTTAACAACACCCAATACGTCTTCGTTTAGTTCTTCCGTCATACCATTTCGTCTCAAGCTGTTTTTCTTGGTGTGTTGCTCCAACATCTCCACTCTTTGCTCCAGAGATTTTATTGACTGGAGATTAGTATTAGCAAGAGAACTGATGTGAGTTAAAGATCGTTGTAGGTCATCAACTTTGGAGGAGACTGTTTTCACCATATCATCTATTTTTTTCGACAATTTAGTTTCCAGTCTAGCGCAAACTCTATTCATCAACTCCTCCATTTCGGGACTGGGATCATCCCTAATGACAGATATAGTACGCTTCGGCGGCATAGTGAGCTCACGAGTATATCGCAATGGAATAACACAAAATACGTTTAGAAACCACACTTAAAAAGTATTGTTTAATTTCTTAAATAACTCAGCTATAACTGTCACACTGAAACTAACAAGGTTGACACAAGAACTAGCATCAAGAGGCTATTTAACTGAGTAAAATTCAAATTTAACAAGTTAAAACAGCGTGAGAAAAATTAGAAAAACGAGGAGCACAACTGCACGTACTTTACTCACACATCGATCCCTTGTACTGTATATAAGGTCTAATCTGAGTAAATTGGTAAATTTTGCATAATGCATGCAATAGTACAGTCACTGATTAATTTTATTGTCCCATAATTCAGTTTATTACAGCTGTATATACATCCTAGCCATTTTCTATGTATCTATATTTTTAATGCAGGAGAACAAGAAGAGGCAGACAAATCGACGGAAACTGTTACAGATACAGATGGTAACGAGAGTCAACAGGTTCCGAAAAGAAGCATGAGCCAAGCCGAATTGGAAAGTTCACTATATAAGGTACGCCGAAGTAATATTTTGTTTCAACATATATTAGGACCGAATAGTAAAACTGGCCTAAGTTAAATGTTAAAATTGTGTACTTGCGCAAATACGAAACCCTGTAAGGCGGAAAAATAGTTCTATCCACCTGAAGGCCAAGATAAAGGGCGCAAAATATAAAGTACGGCGATATTTTACTATATAGGGTTACCCAATGGGAAAACGACGATACAAATGGAAATTCCACACGTCGTCATACAAAAGTGCATGTATTAAGTCACAATAAAATAATTATTAGAAAAGTGCAATTAATTCATTGAAATTAATACTATTAAACACTTTTCCAAATAAAACTTCAAGTCTGCTTTACCGAATTTTCTAATATTTTAGTCTCCGTTTAGATACAGTTATTGGCTTTTTGTGTTATTTAGTTGCTTTCAATGTACATTTACCATTTATATACTGTGTATACCTTATATATTGGTAATAAACTATTATAGCATTTCAGAAGTTAAGGGAAATAAATAAAATAAAGTATCAAATTATTTCTAGTACGATGGAACTTTTGCCGACTACCTAGAAATGACTATACAACTTGGATATGTTATACTATTTTCATCTGCGTTTCCTCCTGCTGCTCTTTGTGCAATGTTAAATAATCTGGTAGAAATTCGAAGCGACGCATTTAAGCTAAGTTATGTTTGTCAGAGACCATTTGGACAGAGAGTGCCCAACATTGGGACTTGGCAGGTATGAATATTAAATACTTATAAAGGTTTTTTTTAAATGTTACTGGTGGAAGCTATATTTTTCGAAATAGAACCTACGCGTTAATGTCAGGTTTTTTTCAAAATGTTACTTGTAGAAGTTATATTATTCGAAATAGAACCTACAGATTTACACATAGTTAATGTTCGATGCCTTCGCGTTAATGTCTCAGAGACTGGAGAATGCAAAATAGTGCGTATATTCAAACCAAGAGGATGCAGTCACGCTGTTTCAATTACAATTGCTGCAACGAAAGGCCAGGATCAGGAGCTATGTTTTAATAAAAATAAATATGGCTCTTGATAATGTGGTGAATGCTTCCACAAGTTCTTCATCTGCGATTAATAAATAAGAAATGTAACTTTTTAAAAATGATGTGGCCTAGAAACGTTCAGCTGGGCTATGAACATTTAGTTACCTTTAAACCCACCAACGTGAAATTCGAAATAGCTTTTTCAGTGGCAGGATTTTTCGCTGCCAAGATCCTCCAAATTGGGAATAAAACCTCATATTTACACACTCCTAAGGCCCTCACAACATCCACTCTGTCCACAGGTTCACCGCCAAAGAAGTAACCACCCGGCGCAAGCGTCAAGGATCTGCTAAACTGAATGTTTTTACTCTTACCAATATTCAAGTGCAGTTTATTGATATTGCACCAATCGTGAAATCTATCAAGGTGTTCCTGCAATTTAAGCCTACTGTCATGATCAGACTGAGCCAAATATATTTTCAGATCATCCGCAAAAAGTATAAACTCCGAATGGAGGAAACAGTTTCCTATGTCATTAATGAAAACATTAAATAGAAATAGTGCAAAATGTGCTCCTTGAGGAACGCCAGATGTCACCCTGATGTACTGCTGTTCCGCCTGACAGTCTGTACCCTGTCAGACAAATGGGATTTCATCCATTCCAACAATATTCCGTGTATAGCAGTATCGAAGAGTTTTCCCAATAATATCCCATGATTTACCCTGTCAAAGGCCTTGGAGAAGTCGGTGTACACAGAGTCAACAACGTGCCCTCGCTTCAAGGCCCTGACAATGTAGTCATGATAGACGAGTTACTCGCTATGGATCGACTCTCGCAAAATCCGTGCTGAACAAAAAAAATGGAGATAACGTTCCTAAAGGTTTTAAGAAATCAGCAAAGATTGATTCTAGTAATTTAGGCATGATGGTTATCAGGTGATAATTCATCTATTTTGCCATTATTCTTAAATATGGGCTTTACATATGACTGTCTCCAAGTATCAGGAAAAATTCCAGAGGAGAGTGATAATGTAAAGAGTAGCCAAAGTGGTCTGGAAAGTGGAAAAGGCAGTCAAATCATCAGGCCCAGGAGCCTTGCTCAAGTCGATACCAAAAAGTTAATCATAAATTTCATTTATCTGGGCATTTATGTAGTTTTGGTATTGGGCTAAGCGAATTATTTTCTTTTACTACAGTTATTAATTACATATTTTTGTTGACGTTTAATATTAACTTTAAATAATATTCATATTTCGGGTTTAGGTCCCGAAGAGATTTTTTGTCTCGGTACTTTAAAACCTTTATATACATCTATTTTATACTTTGTATATTTTAGAATTGTATGGAATATATGAGTATTATGGCAGTACTTGTAAACTGTGCCCTGATAGGGTTATCAGGGCAAGTACACAGAATGTTCCCAGATATGACTGCCACACAAACGATTTTGTTGATAGTCGCCTTAGAGGTAAGCAGCTCCTGTATCAAGTTATTATTTTATACTCATTTCATCACATATAAGTATAGCTTTTAATTTCAGATATAGATATTATAGCATCATATTTATTTCACGATAATTACACATCTCTTTGTGACTCATTTTTGTATCAATGCGTGCCTCTTATGGAAAAAATTGCCTCTATGTAGAAGGTAGATATATGAAGCTACTTATTAATATTTGATGCAGGATTTTCCTAAATTTTATAACTGATATTTGTGACAGCAGTTATCTCGGCGTTTATGTTAATGTATCTTTAATTTTTAGCATATTATGTTAGTTATACGATTTATCATCACTTGTGCAATCCCTGATATTCCTGGCTGGCTGGCGACTGAGATGGCTAAGATCGAATGGGCCAGGAGAGATGCAAGCAGAGTGGCTAATACTGCTACTCCTTCCCCTGAGGAGGTGCAAGCGAAAACAATCGGCAGGTTAGTATAGATTTGTGCAACTTTTATGTAATTTAATTAGCCTTAATTTTAGTACCTTGATGGAGGCATAAGTTCCATCACGGCAAGAGTCTGTCGCAGAACTTTTAGCTGAAAATAGCGATAATAATTTATTAAAAGACAAATCGAAGTACGTGATCTATTTCTGAAACAGTATTCATTGTAAATTTTGTAGGTTTTCTGTCTCGCCAAGCCACAACCTCATCCTATCCATGCAGACGAAGAAATCTGAAGAGAAAATCGATAAGCTCATAAATCCCGATACTATCGAACAGATTAAGAACTTATTTTCTCACGTTTCTCCTATGCCTTCCCCAACTACTCCTAGTACTTCCCAAAGCTCTATCGCATCGATCCAGAGAACGCCCCTGGGAATTACTGCTGATAGCATCCAGCAGATTCCTCCGTTTAGACCGAGAAAATCGAAGGAATGGGTTCCATCTGATGTAATAGTACGTTTAAAACATTTATATCTCATAAAATGCTTATTCAAGAAATATTTTCTTTTGCAAATTATTTATTAATCGAACTAAACAATCTAATTCGAAGTTGAATGTCAACTCAGCACATTATTTACTTATTTATACATTACCTTGCTTAAGCGTAAGGCTTAGTACAATACTTAAAAATTGGCACTTTTACCTATCGTCTGTACTCGAAGGGTAAAATTTTTCAATACATTTTAATTTTTAATTTGATATGATTACTTAATATAAAATTATTACAAGTTGACGAAATCTCAAATTACGTAAAATACTGTTCCTGTCATGTATTTTTTAAACTAGGGCGAGCCAAGCCATCATTTAACCATAGGACCTAGTGGAGGGATAGAATGGGCACGAAGATTGAAAGAAGAGAACGATATTCATCGAAGTACCGATTGCATAACACCAAAGGTAAAGAGCATAATAATATGATTATTATATTAGCTAGAACTTAGATATGTATTGGCTCGTAATTCTCAATGCGTTGCTTAATTATTGTACTCCAGATATTAATATAACTTTACTACATATCATTTAATTTTTTATAATTTCTGTTCATTTACGCTTACCAAGCAGAATCTAAGTAGTATAAGGGATACTCCAAATAAGGTAGTAACATTAATTCTAAATTGGAGTTTTTAATATTCTTCCTATCCACGCATTTTCTTCTCAGCTTTCTTAAACACTTTAAGTTTCTTTGCTTTTTGGACGAACATGTTATTGAATCCTGTCTGTATAATTGTACATATTTGCTCCATAGAATAACTGAAAAAGATATATGGAATCCTATTCAACTTGTAACTTAGTAACTGAAAATTTACTTTAATATCTTGACTAATTTTAATGTAATTTGATGATCTCGACTTTGGCTGCTATTTTTCTCTAGCAAGGCACATTCCCTGCCTAGTCTATTCGTGATTTTTAGGTGGACAAAACTGTAGAAGTCTGTCACCTCTTTCATTTCTTGTTCCTAGGCCAAGGGATGGTTTTCCTAGTTTAGCATTTAGGTCTCCCAATATTATATTAACTTCTTGTTTCTTAGTTTACCTCAGTAGATCCTTTACATCACTGTAAAACTGTACTACATCTTGGTCTGGTGCGTCCGCTGTCGGTGCATATACCTAGATTATATTTAGGTCAACTGGTTTGGCTTTAATTTTTATCATGGCGCACAGTGGATCGAAGTATAGGGAAAATCGGGACATTGGTCATAACTTTTTGACTATTCGGACGACTCTGATGATTTTGGACTTTCTGGAAAGCTGAGGCGTTATCTTTTTAAAGGTAGTCATTAAATTTGAGATTCTTCGAATATTCAAGATGGCGGACATCATAAGTTGATTTCATGTATACCTATTTTAATTACATACTTATAAATATTTTACAAATGCTCAGAAAAAAGCTTCATAAGTATAATATATTTTTATTTGATGCGAAAAGAGTTAAATATTGATGGAATTGTGGCTATACTGAGTTGACGGAAAATTTTTATAAAATAGATAGGTAGGTATTCATGTGGCTAATGAATGTGGTTACTTCAAAGAATTGAAATGGTAATACTAATTTAAAAGGGAATAATATTTGCTGTATCAATTCAAGAAAGGATAATAAAATACTTGTTTACCAATACCTATAAACGTATGCTTATTCAGAACACATAAAATTCGACAAAGGCGAATAACTATAAGGTATCTACAAAAACAACGATATTTTTTTTGGTCAACTCAGAAGCCTTCCTTGTGTTAAAATTTGCAGATATTCTCAGATTGGATATATATGGATTAGAGGTTCGAAGAAGGTTGTATAGAATATCCTGGTTTGTGTACAACAGTACAACCGGCTACTTTTTTTGGATTTTGTTTCTCTATAATTACGGAAATGTTTATTCCGTGCCTCTGCAGCTTCTGAGAGGTAGCCGATATCCGTAAGCCTACCGCGATTACTGAGCCAGCTTAAATAAGATCATCAAAATGAGGCCATGAAAATGTGACGTTTTGTTTATAATTTAATGCCGACATAAACTTCAATTTTGATAATGTGAATGTGGGTTAGTAGCTTTTGCGCTGACAACCTCAATTTGTTGGAGACAAGATAAAAGCCGAATAAATCTTAAAATTGCAGATTTTGGCAGCCAATCCTGATAGGTTTATTTACAGCAAGAAATGGTCTATGTCTTAGAAGTAAAAGTTGCTTGGATACCTTTGGCCATTTTTTTAAAACTCAAAAAATATTTACTTTTTACTGGATTTTTAAGGGCAGGATTTTGTATGCTACCCTACAGTTAAGATATATATTTCAAATATACTGTTAATGTGAATTTGTTCTGTAATGATTTCTACTGCTAAATACTGTACACGAAAGTTGATAAAATACAAGTAGGTTTAGATTTTCAAATTTCAGTTGCATCCGTTTTTTCATTAATTTTTGCTATACAAAAGTTGTACCAAAATCATCAAGTCTCCCTCACAAGAGTGTACTACGAACGCCTTCCTCTGTTGTTTTTCTATAACGTCAATATGTTTATAAAAAAAATATGTTACAATAAATTCCAAATTTGCATTTTAAGAAAATGCCCAATGTCCCAATCTTAACACGGTGTCGATCCACTGTGTGGCGGTGCGATCGGAGTAAGGGTCTACCTAAACACTTTATGTAGATATATGCTTTTGTATGAGCTGTATATTGGAAATTAGTTGTACTATTCACCTTCTAAAACTTTATTGTGCACACATATTTGAACAGTATTGTTGGCGAAATACGTTTTTGTAAGCCTTGTCCATGCATTACCTTCACGTAAAATGTTATTTGTGTTTATCGTAAAATGTGTAGGAAAAACAGCACAACTAAGAAAAATTAATCACATTTTTTAAGATGCATTTTAAGACATTTTTCTACTTGCAAAGCATAATCAACTTGTATGTGAACTGTTTACTCAGTTAGGCCTGAGCTTTTCGAATGTTCCATAAAATTCACACACCGATATATTTTTACTATATCTTATGGTGTGGGTCCTACGATTTATCAACGGTACACTTTAAAGTTGGATTTTCATTCATTGCATTTAACCCAACTATGATCGCATTGACATATCTGAATTGTTTGCTCAGTTAGGCCTGAGCTTAAAGAATATTCTGTAAAATTCAAAAAACCGATATACAGGGTGTTTCCTAACCTCGGTAAAAAATGAAACTGATGAATCCTCACGTAATTGTAAGACGAAAATGTGGTATAAAATTTTTTCGAATGTTGCTTCGTTTTCAAAATACAGGGTGTTGAAAAAAAAATTCGTGTTTTCTTTTTATTAATAATTAATGAGAAACGACATTGGAATAATATTTGTCACACCTTAATAAAGGATTTGAGCACCTTATTTTGTGTTTATGTTGGACTTCTCAATTAGTTTTTTGGCGGAGATCCGGGTAACGACTACTAGAATTTCACAAAAATCAATAATAAGGACCTGTTAAACTCTCAAAATTCTTATTTTATTAAATAAAAAAGTAAATTTTATGCAAATTAAGTTTCTTGCATTTATCTCGTATCTCTTACAGTTTTTGAGTAAAAAATAATTCTATTGTTCACGTCACAGGAATATCTTTAAAAAATGATAGCACCTAAATGTTCTGAATAATGCAACCACATGTAAAGTCAAATAAATTGCTGAAAGTGTCCTCCATGAGCCAGTAAACACTTATCTATTCGACGTGCTAAATGGTCTCTTACGCGTCAGAAAATCTCGGTACTGGCGCAATCGTATTAAATCCGTATTAATAATGTGCAGTTGAAGTTCTTCTACAATTTCAATAGTCCTGCGAACGTAGTGGCCATGGGTGAGGTCCACCTCTACCTATCCAACGATCAGAATATTGTTGATCCAAATAATTTCTAACTGCTGCAAAGTGAGGGGGAACCTTAATCCTTTGGACTTTTATTCTTGGGTCACCTTAAAGAACTTGTCGATACTACTCCTATTGAAACTGTAGAAGAACTTCAACTGCATATTATTAACGGTTTTAATACGATTCCCGCCAACACCGATGTTTTCCGACGCGTAAGAAACAATTCAGTATTTCGAATAGATGGGTGTTTACTGGCTCATGAAGGATACTTTCAGCAATTTATTTGACTTTACATGTGGGTGCATTATTCAGAGCTTTTAGGTGCTATCATTTTTTAAAGAAATTCCTGTGACGTGAACAATAAAATTATTTTTTATTGCAAAACTGTAAGAGATACGACAAAAATTCAAGACGTCACAGGAATTTGCTTAAAATGATTTTTTTTATCAAATAAAATAATAATTTTAAATGTTTAACAGGCCCGTATTATTGAGTTTTGCTAAATTCTAATATGTATTCGTTACCCGGATTCTAGCCAATGAACTAATTGAGAAGTTTAACATGAACTCAAAATAAAGTGCTCAAATCCTTTATTAAGGTGTGACAAATATTATTCGAATGTCGTTTCTCATTAAGTATTAATGAAAAGAAAACACGAAAAAAAATTTTTTCAACACCCTGTATTTTGAAAACGAAGGGACATTCGAATAGTATATTGTGCAACAAGTGCTGAAAATAAGACTTTGACACGAATGAGACAGTCTGGTGACACGAGCCGTAGGCGAGTGTCATAAAGTCTCATGAGTGTGAAAATTCTTTGCAAGACGTGTAACATACTATACTTTTTCTACGACTGCTACATACAGGGTGCCCCACTGGGAATGTGGCAGAAAATTATATGTTATATGGGAAACTTTTTTATTATTGATTTAACAGAAAATTTTATTCCTAATGAAAGAAGCTACGTGATTAAGAGATTCTCGCTAAACTATAACTAGGGGCACAGTCCTAAAATGGGGCCACCGCCGGTGTGGGGTCCCTATTTTCCAAATATTTTGAAAAAGGGGCGCCAGGGCGGCGAAGCCCTAAAGTGAGGCCCAAGGGGGGCGAAACCCTAGAATAAGGCATATGGTACGGGAGTCCCATTTTTTACAGATTTAGAAATGGAGCCCCGGGGGCGAAGCCTTAAAATTGGGCCGCAAGCCTTAAAACGGGGCCCTGGTATGAGAGTCCCATTTTCTACAGTTTGGCAAAAAGGGGGGTGAAGCCCTAAAATTGGGCCCCCTTTTTTAGAGATCTGGCAATGGGACCTCTGAGGGCGAAGCTCTAAAACGGAGACGTAGCCCTTTAATCTAAAGACCCGAATAAGCGTGTGAAAAGGATACTTTGCACACGCCGTGTGTAAAGAATACTTTCACACGATGTTTGAAATGTCCAGTTTTCAAGAGCAGTTGTTAGTGCGTTTTTGTCTATTTTCAGGGCAGTCGTAGAAAAAATATTTTATACCACATTTTCGTCTTACAATTACGTGAGGATTCACCAGTTTAATTTTTTTTACCGAGGTTAGGAAACACCCTATATTAAAGTTATCCAGAGAGATATCGGGCCTCAACGAAACTAAAAAGTTGGTGCCGGATTTGTTTTGATTTACAGAATGTGACAGTGACAATATGAATACTAAGAAGCAGTTTTCTAGTGTTTGCAAGCGAAGCAGAAAATAGATCTTTGATAAACTATTTATACGAGAATGAAAGAGAAAGTGAAAATTCGCCAACCAATATCCAGGAAATATAGAAAGCACTGGGAATCATTCTAAGGACTGCCCAGAAAATTGTGCTTAAAAAAGCATAATATAATACCGAAGAATACTAAAAAGTGTAAACGAAGAAAGCCGAAGACTGAAGATTTGAGAAACTTATATAAATCAAAAACCATTGTACTCTTCTACGAAACTAAAAAGTTGGTGCCGGATTTGTTTGGATTTACAGAATGTGACACTGACAATATGAATACTAAGAAGCAATTTTCTAGTGTTTGCAAGCGAAGCAGAAAATAGTTCTTAATTTGATAAACTATTTATACGAGAATGAAAGAGAAAGGGAAAATTCGCCAACCAATATCCAGGAAATATAGAAAGCACTGGGAATCATTCTAAGGACTGCCCAGAAAATTGTGCTTGAAAAAAGGCATAATATAATACCGAAGAATACTAAAAAGTGTAATCGAAGAAATCCGAAGACTGAAGATTTGAGAAACTTATATAAATCAAAAACCATTGTTACTCTTCCAGTTTTGAAAGTAACTTTAAAAAAATGGGTGTTTTGAAAATTGGACTTTATTCCATATCAAAATTAATAAGATTTTGGCTATAAAAAAAAAGACTGTAACCGAAGATTTTTATTTGAGCAGCGACAGACAGTAGGTCGGTGTTCAGGTTTTAGATAATTATATGGACAATTACAGATCAAAATATAAAACGTGCATATTTTTAAATGCAAGTAGTTCAAAATCTTGGCAAGATGAATCTCCAAAAAGCGTCAAAGAAAAAGGGAGGTGGCACGGGAGTGGTTCATTATTTTGCATGTCGGTTCTGTAGCTGAATTTTTCAAGGTGTAAGTTTAATTTTTTCTTTAAAGGCAAAAAGTTTGGACTATCATGATAATATGAATTGTGAAATATTTGGAAAATGGCTAAAATATCAACTGATAACCAAATTTGAATGCTCAATCTTCCGTTTTATTATACAATGTATGCATTCAGCAATTTTAAATATTCTCAAAGTGGAACTCATCAATCGCATATCATTGCCAGTTCAACGCAATAGAATCGATATGGACTTATGGTCTTCAATTAGAGCATACAGAAATAGTTTGGCAAGATACATTGAATCATATTACGCAGAATCGTAGATAATCGGTCCACATACAGAAAAATTAGTAAGTAACTGGGAGGATGGAGAACGAGTACTAGATGTCACGGTAGCACCGATGATAATTGTGACATTCGAGGACGACTTGAAGACTTAAGATTTTATAAGTGACGATGCGAGTTTTTGGTTTAATTATAAAAGGTTTTCTTCGCTTGTTATGTTATGCTTTTCTCCATACATAATTTTATGTACAGTCCTTAAACTGACTTCCACTGTTTCTGCTTAGAGCTTCCTGAAAACTGGCTGGCAAATTTTCACCTTATCTTTCGTTCTCGAAATAGTTTATAAGATTTTAAGTAATTGTATACATATTATTAATTAAGTCACTTATATAGTGACTATTTTTCAGATGTCTAACACCACATGCACATAATTTTTGGCTATCTTTACAATACTATCTAAAATAATAGAATCATTTTTCCTTTCTCCCGGTACATTTGTAAATAATTACATAATATTTCGGTAGTATCTGTGTATTCTGGTTCAAATGATTAGTCACCTTTGGACCCACACGATAAGACCGATTCTGCCATAACCAATTAACCTAATTATTTAATACGCCTATTAAGGAAGCGTCAAGTTCCGACTCGGAACTTCACAGAACCAGTCCATTGTGGCCTCCCCGACCGAGATCGCCACCAGAACATTCAGGACCCAGAATTCGGGCACCGATCATTCCAGTAGATCCCTCGTTAAGTGACAGCGCAAGAAGTATTTCTAGTCAAGAAACAGATGAAGCTGCGAAAGGTAAAAATAGATAACATTACTTAATAAATTTTGATATGGGTATTTGCCAGGATGAAAATAAATAAGTGTATTTACTTTTTCCAACTTCTCTTTCTCTCATTTATTCGGTAGGTATGTATGCCGCACATGAACCTATTTTCTATTATTCCGAAGTGCAAATATTCGATATATTTTAGCCGCTGAAGAGTTTGCTGCCAAGAAAACCCGAGTTAAACAGAGTCTAATGAAACGGGCAAAATTGGTTGCTATTTTTTCTCAAAAATTAAAAGAACGAAGGGCCAGGGATTCTCAAGAAAAGGCTATGAAGGCTGCTGTGACACCTTCCACACCTCTGCCGCCTCCGCAGTGTGGCGGTGGTGAGTTGTCATGTATTCCGATTGAAAAGGTAAGATATTCCTATATACTTTAATATAATTACTTTTAACTCTCGCGACCTGAGGTTTTCAAGAAAACAAAGTCCATCAGAACTCCTGGGTACTTCACCTCACTCACAGAGCTAAGTGATTCACCATACATCCTTGGAGCTAAAAATAGATTATAATCTCAACAATGCAGTCACAATCCTCTTGTTCTAGAATTAGGTTTGTTTGTAATAAAAAAAAAACTTAAATATTTCTTCTTTTGTAGCTTATCCAATTGGAAGATGTTAGGAAGGGTGTCCAGTCTAAGCCTGTAACTTCGTACAATGATTAAGTTTTGTTGTTAGGATTTGAATAGGAAAATTGTTGAGTCTGATTTTTATAGTTTTAAGTTTAGCAAAGAATAGGTAGAAAACTGCTTCTAAGGTACAAAATGTACAGGAAATAGTCTAAGGAACTAAGAAAACGAATTGCCAGAAACAGTTCTCTGTGTGGCAGGGAATTTAATTCGAGCAGGGTGGTCCATATCCGCAATTATTAGCAAAATCGGATTTTACCTTTAAAAATCGAGTAATTGTTATATTAATAGTAACATTAATATTTAAAATATCAAGAATTCCTTTCGCAAAGACTCTTTGTTCTGTTCTTTATTCTACTCTGTAGTCAATGTTTTTTTCTTGCTAAACTAACTAGATCGTGACTACATATTATTTTGCTAAAATTTCATAAATATTGATTTAAACATAAGTTAAATAAATCAATGGAATATAAATATAAATCAAACATGAAGATGTTAAAGACTTTCAATAGAGATAAAATCTCCAAAATAAAATAGTAAAAGTTTACCACAAAATATTATTTATGGAATATCAAATGGTTCCTTTCTAATGGAAAGCTCATCCTGAATTTACCAGTTTAGCCTATTCAATAATTACGGTGAAGCCTAAAAAATATTTTATGGTGGTCTCTCTTAAATATAAAACAATCACGCTTCAGGCTTTTAAAGTAGTACTGAAAGACATGAATCATAGTACCGAAAGACATCAATCATGAGAAAAATAGGCCTTGAGTATTAAAGGAAGAATCATTAGAAAAACGACAGATCAGATGCCGGGTATTTAATATGCAATAATTATGGTGAATAAATACAATCTATCTCTAAGCATGGCCTTCATAGATTTCGAAAAGGCCTTTGATTCAGTCGAACACTGGGCACTAGAAGAAGAACTAAATAAAGCAAGAATAGACCATCGATACGCAAACATACTTAAAAACATATACCAGAATGCAACATCAATAATTAGACTAAACACAGAAACAGATAAAATAAAAATTGAAAGAGGAATAAGGCAGGGAGATACGATATCACCTAAACTGTTCACCCTGGCCTTAGAAGGAATATTTAAAAAACTCGACTGGAATAACAAGAGGAGTTGAAATAAATGTAGAACGACTGACTAACCTAACGTTTGCAGATGATATAGCGATCATAGCAGACAATAATGAGTACCGGAAACAGATGATCCTAGAATTAAATGAAGAAGCGAAACGAATAGGGCTAAACATGAATATTAAGAAGACTAAAGTGATGTGTAAAGAAGATCCGGAAATATCATTAGAAGGACAGCGGCTAGAAAATATAGAAGAATACATATATCTCGGACAACTTATAACATTAAACAAAACAAATAAAGCTAAAGAAATAGAACGAAGAAGAAGACTAGGATGGGCTGCTTTTGGAAAATTAGCTCATATACTCAAAAATAAAAAAATATCGATGCATCTGAGATCTAGGATTTTTGATCACTGTATCCTACCAATACTTACATACGGAGCCCAGACATGGAATACTAACGAAGGAGATAACATCGAAACTCACAGTAACACAGAGAGCAATGGAACGAGCTATGCTGGGTATATCTCTGCGAGACAGGAAAAGAAACGACTGGATAAGAGACAAAACAAAAGTAAAAGATATAATTGAAACAGTCACAAAATTGAAATGGGAATATGCGGGACATGTAGCAAGGCGAGAGGATGGCAGGGAGTACAAACATTATAAAATGGAGACCATATCTGGAGAGAAGAAACCGAGGAAGGCCCCAAACAAGGTGGTATGATGACCTAAAAAAGACCACAGGACTAAATTGGATAAGGGAAGCACAGAATAGAAACAACTGGAAATCTAGGGAGGTGGCCTATGTCCAACTCTGGATGAAGGAGGGCTGATGATTATGATGAATTATGGTGAAGCTTGAAAAAATAGTAAAAGTTTACCACAAAACATTATTTATGAAATATCAAATGGTTCCTTTCTAATGGAAAGCTCATCCTGAATTTACCAGTTTAGCCTATTCTATAATTATGGTGAAGCCTGAAAAATATTTTATGGTGGTCTCAGGCTTTTAAAGTAGTACTGAAAGACATCAATCATAGTACTGAAGGACATCAATCATGAGAAAAATAGGCATCGGGCATTAAAGGAAGAATCATTTAGAAAAACGAGATCAGAATGGTTATTTAATATGCAATAATAATTATGGTCATCCGGTGCACCCTGCTGCAGAGACTCTGCCGATTGAGTCACGGCGGTATAACCGTTCAAGCTAGATTGAAGGAAATATCGTTCTAACTTTGACCTCCTATCAACTCGAACTGGCCAGCGTGATTAGGAAATGGCTAAATTCATCTGGATATGAATCATGAATCTTGGGACAACATGGAATAGGGGAAAGAAATGAAAGAGGTAATACCCTACTACAGTTCCTCCTGGAACATGGTCTGTACGCTACTTTATGAAAGCCGAACACCGAAAATGGGCATGGAACAGTCCTGACGGGAATACAAAAAAGAGATCGATTTTTTCATCACCGATAGAAAGCGTACAAGATGTTACAGTACTAAATCGGCTATGGGTAGGTAGTGACCATAACATGGTCAGGGCAACAATAAGAATGAACGTAAGGAGGGAGAGAGGGCAACACTCACTATGACGAAAAGCACAGTCGAAAATAGTAGTGAATACCAACGAATCATAAACGAGCACCTAGGAAATATAAATCAAATGGATATAGAAACACTGCATACCTCCATAAGAGATTCGATAGAAGTAGCCCGGCAAGAACACTGTTCAAGAGTAGATAACAAAAACGAAAAACTCAACAAATACAAAACTTCTTATGAAACACAGGCGAGAAATGTTACAGAAACACCCGAGAAACGAAGACCAGTTGAGACAGATAAATAGGGACATATCAAAGGCAGTTCGAAGAGATGTGCGGGATAATAACAACAAATGGATAACGAGGACCATTGAAGAGAATAAAAGCTTGAAAGTACTCGAGAAACCCTCTCAAAAGGAAAAACAGAGATTAATAAACTGGAAGATGGGCAACCCACCACAGATAAAAAAGAAATCCTGGAAATCATAAAAGACTTTTATTCAAACCTGTACAGCGAAAGACCAGAAGAAAATGATATCCGGATAATTCCTTAATCAGGGATCGGAGCTGCCGGAAATATCTACATGGGAAGTTAAGAAAATCACTATCAGAGATGAAGAATGGTAAAGCTCCTGGTGAGGATGTCAAGGAAGGGGGAGAGATACTACTGAAGGCAATAACAGTCTTATTTAATAAATGTCTTATAGAAGCAACAACCCCTACAGACTGGAATAATGCCTAATAGTTATCATACACAAACAGGGAAATATTGCCAACCTAAACAACTATAGTCCAATTAGCTTACTGTCACACCTCTACAAATTATTCATCAAAATTATTGCTAGGCGCCTTGAATCTAAACTTGACTGCTATCAGCCTCCAGAACAGGCAGGTTTTCGAACCGGGTACGGAACTAATGGCCATCTGCAGGTTATTAAAACCTTAATAGGAAAGTCCGTCGAATATAACAAACCGCTCGTGCTAGTGTTTGTGGACTATGAAAAAACCTTTGGCTCTATCGGACACAATAAAATGTTCATTGCACTTGCTGATTGCCGAGTTGATAGTAGATACTCTGCCATCCTACTAAGAGTATATGAGAAGACCGATAAATTTAAGATACAACGTGGTAGTTCGACAGGGAGACACAATCTCGCCACGCTTCTGGAATACATGTTCAAAAATATTGAGCTGGAGGGTGTAGGGATAAATATCGATGGAAAAGATCTTAATCACCTCCGATTCGCCGACGACATTGTATTGATAGCAGATTGCTTAGGAAAATCAGAAAAAAATGCTGTCAAAACTGACATCTGCCTCACACAAAGTTGGTTTCAAACTCAACGCAACAATTCATGACGAACCTGGTCCCTAGCCAAAACCTTCTGGTACAGGGAGAAGAGATCTTCCAAATGACATCCTATCTAGGACATGAGATCAGAATTGGTAGAGATAATCAAATATGCGAAATCGAGCGGAGAATTGGACTAAAATGGGCAGCTTATGGTAAACTTACATATATTTAAGTCAGAGATTCCGTTGTGCCTTAAACGCAAGGTTTTTGATCAATGCATCCTGCCTGTCATGACTTACGGTTCAGAGGCCTCAACGTTAACGAAGAAATTAGTAAATAAAGTGAGAGTTACCAACGCACGTTCTCTGTTGGGAATTACAATAAGGGATAGAGTTCCCAATGAAACAATACAACAGAGAACCGGGGTTGCAGATGCGGCAGAGCGAATGCTTGCTTGAAATGGAGTTGGACTGGACATGTAGCAAGAATGCCACATGAAAAATGGACCAAAAGAATTATAGAATGGCGACCCAGAGATCAAGCCTTCAGAAACCAGGGACGACCACCAACCAGATGGACAGATGATGTAAAACGCATACGCATCTCGACAAACTGGATTGGTGCTGCTCAGGACCGGAAAAATTGGGGATAATTGAGAGAGGCCTATGTTCAGCAGTGGACGAGACAGGCTGTTTGATGATGATGGTGAAGCTTGAAAAATGGTCTTTCTTAAATAGAAAACAATCACGCTTCAGGCTTTTAAAGTAGTACTGAAAGACATAAATCATGAAAAAATATTAAGAATTGGGTATTAAAGGAAAAATCATTAGAAAAACGACAGATCAGATGCCGACTATTTAGTTATACAATTTTTAGAATAAGTAATGAAGCGTGTTATTGTGTTTTATGACCATATTTTTCTTGATTTCAAAATTAATTTATACAATATCTTAGAAATGATCATATTTTACAGCTATCTATAAAAATAGTAGAAATTACATGAATAATTATTGTTATGAGAAAAAAAAAACTTCCTTGTTCAAAAGCGTGTTTTGCTAGTTTGAATATTAGCTGAGAAGTATTATTTAATCCTGGAATTCAGATAATTTTAGTAGTCGGTGGCCACCCTGTCAGTATTCGACTGCTGTTGGTTTGATCAAAAAATCAAACATAACAAATACGCATTCTCGCGGTCATCAACGATCATACTGGCTGGGTATTTTCCAGCTTTATGATATGATTGTTGTCGGTTGAAATCTGTTTTAAGCAATAAAATGACGACCACGAGCCCTTGTAGACATCTGACATTGGTCGATCAGTTCAGCTAACTGAAATCTTATTTTTATGTTTCTTTTTGTTATTATTAATGTTCAATGTATTATTGTATTCCTGTAATAGGACTTGAAAATTGGTTAGGGATAAATGAATTATAAATGTATATGTGTATAACATTACTCTCTATGATTTTTACAATTTCAACCCTACAGGATCCTATAGGAGTGTTATCAAATATTTTCTTGGAGCATTTCAGTTATTGATATTGTTCTTATATATTCTTATTTCATATATTCTATTAGGATTTCAATATGTGTTTCAACTAACGAAAATAGGATTCAGTAACTTGTTATTATTTCTTTAAAGGCCTAATTTGAAACTCTTCACTTCCAAAAAGTGCTTCTGTCACTTATTCTTGACACAGTACACAATAAGAATGGTTATCAGTCTCCAGTCAATGTTATTCATTTTTTTTTTATTAATACATCATTAAAATTGAGAAAGTGACACCACCAGTAAGATTTGAACCAATCAATTTATTTAATGTTGTTATTAAAAAAAATATATACATTTCTCCCGTTATGTTCAACACTCCATCAATGGTAAAAGTGCTTTTCGATATCTGTTTTATACACAAATAAACAATCAGGTGGAAGTTTTAGGGGCGTTTCTTGAAAACAACCCTTTGGGGCAATATAGTTTTTCCAAAGTAAGAACTAAGGTGTGGTTCAATTTATTCATACTCATTTCTGTTTAATACAGTCATTACAAATTGAATCATCCAACCAATTGTTATGAACTTAACGCAACATATGAATAAGTAATAAAATAAGGTTGAGAGTTGCGCAAGTTTGCTTTAAATTATTTTTTATAATAGTAGCCCTGTATTTATTGTCACTAGATATAAGACTGTATTTTTAGTAATTAATAGTTGATGAAAAGTAATGTTTAGGGTTTTAGAATGAAATAGAATTGTAGATAAAAAAAAATAGGCAATTTGCAAGCTAGTTTCTAGACGAGCAGTTCAATCAAGTTTTAACATTCAGGTAAAGCGCAGTTGGTCGGATATGTTTGAATACTTTACAAATATAATTTTTGTGTAAGCTTTTGAAAATATTTTAATCATCAGACGTCGAACACAATTTAATCCTTCAGTGTGGAACCGTTCATGACAAATAATTTCTAAAATCATTTCGTTTGTCTGTGAATTGAATTTAAATTTAGACTCGTGCAGCTAATATTCCTGAATTGTTATTGCCCCGTTTTACCAGGCAAGTCGAAGCAGTTGTAAAAAGGATTATCAGGAATTATATATGGTTCTTATTGTTGTAATGTTTTATGTGCTTTATATTTTTAGAAATTAATTTTGTACCCTTCTTACACTTAAACCACGAATAGAAAGAACATTAAGCTCATCTGATTAATGTTCCCACATTTTGTGTTTGAAAACATAACAATACATTACACTGAGTATGTATTCTGGTAAGTGAAAGATAAATAATATAATCTAAACGGAAGTCGGAAGCATACTCTTGACAATTTATTTTGTTCCGACTTGAGTAAATTGTACAGGTGCGTGAATTCTCACAAGTATAGCCGATAAAAAATGACTATATAGATGCAGCACTAAATGTTTGCATGCACAAAATCGCATAACTGAATATAATGCATCAATTTCTTTGTGCCCTATAATTGATTGTGTCGAAGGTTTTTTGTTAAGTTATAAGCTATACCTACTAATTTCAATTTGTTATTAAGTCAAAAACTTACGATCTTTCGATTTTCGAAGATGTTCAAAAATGTAGCTTCCAGTCTTCTTCTTCTTCAGCCACTTCCGAACATAGGTCTTTCCTAATTCCGTCCACTGATCCCTGACTTGAGCCTTCTGAAACCAATTTCCACCTGCTGTTTTCCTTATATCAGCCGTCCTCAGTAGTAGAGGTCTGCCTATACTGCGTTTTGTCTCTCTCGGTCTCCATTTAACGATCTTTGATGACCATCTCTCGTCCTTCAGCCTTGCTACGTGGCCCCGGCCACTGCCATTTCAGTTCTGCAATTTTTTCAATTATGTCTTTGACCTTAGTTCTTCTCCGAATCTCGTCATTTGGTATTCTATCCCTCAAACTGGGAATATCCCTATTTCTTAATATGTTTGCAGCCCAGGAGGAGAGTTTTATTCGCCTTGATATTTCCCTTTCCTAATGATAAAATATGACCCAGGTAATCGTATTCTTTTACATTTTCGATGACAGAGTTATCTATATAGATCCGTGTATTTATTGGACTCATTATTTTTGTCTTTGCAATGTTCATTTTTAGTCCCACCCTTTTCGATTCTTCGTTTAGCTCCTGAAGCATTGACTCGATCTCTTTTATATCGTCTGATATCAGCACAATATCATCTGCAAATCTGAGGTTGTTTAGATATGTTCCATCGATCTTGATTTCCTTGTTTTTCCACCTGAGATTCTTGAAGACGTCCTCAAGAGCTAATGTAAATAACTTCGGCGAGATAGTGTCTCCCTGTCGTACGACGCGTTTAACCTTAATGGTATTGGTTTTAGTTTCGTCGTCGATTTTTACATGAAGGGATGCATTTTTGTAGATGTTTTCAATTATTGTAGTATATCTGGAATCGATACGTGCGTTGTCCATGGATTTTAATATATAGCAGATTTCAATCGAGTCGAATGCCTTGTGAATGTCAATGAAAGCTGTATGAATTGGCACATTATACTCCACAGATTTTTCAATTAGTGTTCTAACCGCCTGTAAATGATCAATTGTAGAGAAACCCTTTCGAAAACCAGCCTGTTCTACAGGTTGACAGGAGTCGAACTTTGATGTTAACCTGTTGGTTATAACTCTTGTGAAGAGCTTGTAAATGTGCGACAGTAAACTAATAGGCCTAAAGTTCTCTATGTTGGTTGAGTCTCCTTTTTTATATAACAGTATAACTTCTGCTTCGAGCCAGCATTCCGGTACTCTGCCCTCGTAAAGACATCCTTCTAATACAGGTCCACCAAACTTAAGCATTTCAGTCGTTATCCTATCTTCACCAGGACACTTACCGTTTTTCATTTGTTTTAGTGTCTTTTTTATTTCTTGGTTTGTGATATCTGGCAAATCTTCGGAGCCGACATTTAATATTTTTTGGGTTCATTTCATTGGACTTTTTATTGATGAATAAAGGGTGGTGTAAATGTTTTCTATAGTTTTTGCTATTTTCTTTTTCTTTGTCATAATATGTTGTTTTAATTTTTTATTTGTATTAATTGTGTTTTCCATTTTGATAGTTTTGTCTTCAGCAGCTTCATACTGCCATTCTGTTCAATAGTATTCTGTATTAGTTTGGTGTTTTTGGTTCTTATGTCTTTCCGTATGTGTTTCTTGATATTTTTATTTAACTCTTTGTGTTGCTCTGTGTGTCTTTGCAACTTTCTTCTGTTGTTTATAAGATTTAGAGTGTTGGCTGATGATAGTAAATTATTTGCTGGGGTTTTGTTTTTAGAGCACAACTTTTTTACGCTGGTATGAATACCTGATTCTATTTTTTGGGCTATTTGGTCTATGCTTAGGTTGGTATCAGAGTTAACGGGGCCTGGTTTCTAATTCTTTTTGGTATTTATCTTTGTTAGTTTCAAGTTCCTGTGCAGTAGCAAACAAGGTTCTTTGAACAATTTTAGTTCTTTCTTTCTGCAGATCGAAGGTAAAATGGGCTCGAACGAGTCTATGATCGCTACCAGTGTGTATCTTATTTAGTACCGAGACGTCTCTACATACTGTTCTTTTATTCGACAATTATAAAGTCTATTTCATTCTTTGTAACACCGTCTGGGCTTCTCCAGGTCCATTTTCTTTGTACTGGTTTACGAAAGAAGGTGTTGAGGCAGTAGACGTTTTCCTTTGTTAGAAAGTTGAGTAACATTTCGCCTCGGTCATTTCTGATTCCCATGCCAAAGTTGCCTACGTTTCCTTGGGTCCTCTTGTGTTTTTTGCCCCAATTTCGCATTAAAGTCACCGGTGGTGATTAGAAATTGTGCTTTTTCCATTTTTATCGCTTTCGCAAGAGTTTCAACCTGCTGAGTCTGTTAAATTCCTAGGGTTGTATATCGACCAAAATCTTAGTTGGGAAGAGCAAATAAAAAATGTGACTAATAAACTAAACAGCGCATGTTTTTCTCTGAGGGTCTTAGGAGCATACACTGACCAAAAGGTCCTGCTGTCAGTATATTATGCAAACTTCTACTCCATTTTGCGGTATGGAATAATATTTTGGGGGGCTGCAGTAGACAGTTCTATTGTGTTTGCAGTCCAGAAAAAAGCTATTAGGGTGATTCTGGGATTAAGGGCCAGGGGGTCTTGTCGAGGTAAATTCAAACTCTTAAACCTTTTGTGCTTTTCAGGTATTTACATATTTGAATGCATTATGTTTCTCTTTAAAAACTTCAGCCTATTCTCCCATCTAATGCCTAATCATGAATACAATACTCGGAGCACCAATTTAAATGTACCATCTCATAGACTATCTTTAACTGAAAGAAGTCCCTTGTATATGTGTGTAAAATTTTATAATAAATTTCCAACATATATTCAACAAGAAGCATGCTGGAAGGCATTCAAAAGGAAACTCTTTCAATATCTTGTTAATATTGAGCATTATTCCATATCGGAGTACCTGGCCTACTCGCCTCCTTAGTTGTGTGCAGGTTCTTTTTCACCAGCATCATTTTTTTTGCGATATATGTTCATATACCTGTTCTGCCTCTTCGTCCTCTGACGAGCTAGTAGGTGCGTAGATGTGAATTACTTGCAGAGTGTATGTTTTATTAAGTTCTAAAGTAATGTAGATAACATGGTCAGATACTACGTGATAACTTGTAACTAGGTGTTTAATGTTCTTATTGATTAAAAGTGCGACCCATCCTAGGTGGTGATTTGTACCATTATTTTGAAATAAAATGTGTCCCGATCTAAGTGTGGTCACCTTTTGTTCAGGTAGACGTGTCTCGCACAGATCAATGATGTGACACTTGATATTTTTCAGTTCTATTAGCTGTTCATTGGTTCTCATAGTTCGGATATTATATGTTGCAATGAATAAAGGTTTGTTGTTCCAACATCTAGCTGAACTTTTGCTGCCCCCAGATTCCACGGAGCTGACTGTAGTTACAGTGTGAGATTTCGAGCTTTTGGCTCTACTCACCTGGGGACCATCCTTCGTTTTAAACTTCAGCATATCTAGAAAGAAAATAGGAAGATTTGGCAATTAAATCGCCACGCTTGCCGAGCGTGTTGGCGAGTGGGCTAGGGAAACATTTCCTTGATTCCGTTAAAACGGTTATACCGCCGGATGACTAGCCATCGCACGAGCAGGTGAAGTTGACGCTTGGGTTGACATACGGCCCTTCTTTATCATCCCCCTTTCCAGTGTTCAGCAAATATACACAGATCTTTTATTACGTAACCCTGTATTAAATATTTTTTATTTGGAACTTGAACTTTATGTTTCAATAACTGCACAAATTTCTTGTCTGTATTCGAGGGTGTTTAAAATTCCAGATATCCATATTTCAAATATTGATATTTAGTACTATTTGTCGATTGAAACCAGATTTGACGACGGAATACACGTGATCTTATGGAGTTCGTCTAGAAACTATGAATTCACTTGAGAATCATTTCAAATGTTTTTTCACGCTTTTTACCTTCATTAAAGCCTTCTAGTAATTAGTTAGTGTAAAAATAGAAAATAACATGTAAGTTTAATGAACGAATTGCCACCCATGTTTAATTTGCCTTGACGCCATGACGTCCACAAAGCTGTGCCGTTGCATTTTTTCGCTAAAAGTACCTTAAATTAGACGTCTTAATTCTCTGCTTCAGGGTAATGCTGTAAATTTTCAATGTCTAAGTAATCACATACGATTGTGTTTCTTGATGAAAAAATTAGGCAACGCTTTACATAAAACTCAAAATGTTTGAGATGCGGGCTTTATGATTCTGAAAACTATTTTTGATATATGACTTTTCATCGTAAGATGGTTGATACAGGTTTGTTCTAATTGAGTGAAAATTATCAGAATAGATCGGGCGACTGCTTAAGCTAGAAAAATCAAATTGGAAAATATCGTAATTATTATTGTAGCCAATTGATTTATTTTCATTGGCTGGTCATGAACAATAATTTGTATTTTTAGGTGGACCTATGAAAATGTAAATTTCTTCTAAAAAGGTATCTTTAATATTTGCTAGTGTTGATATCCTAAACAAAAATACATAGGTATAAGAGGAAATAATATTATATCGGCAGCCGTGGGGTACGGACATTGAAAAATTACGTAAATAAAAAAAAATAATACCTACATATAAGACTGCAAAGTATTTTTTGATATTGTTTTATTACCTTTTAGAATCGTTAAGAGTATATTTTCCACTCGTTCTCGAAGAAATCCAGTAGCTTCGTATGGCTAACACATTGAGTACATACAAGTTTTCACTATATTTATACAAGCTAAAGACTTCTCAATTTGTGCATGTTCTGCTTGTATTTGGAATTAATTTTAATGTACATTGTACACTCTAGCAATGAAAAATCGTTCAATATCGTCTACTGTCTACTAGGTATATCCTAGCAATTGTGTCCTTAATAAACATGGATGAAAATATACATTTAAGATGGGAAACACGTTATTTCTCCGTTTCATTGGCATAACAATACAAAGCATTGTTTTTATTTCCAAATAAAAATCTAAGAATGGGACATTTTGCACTACTACGCCTAAACGGATTTCAAAAGATCTGCTTTTCTGTTTAACGCTTATCTATAATAATTGTAGACCACATGTCAATTAATACTTAACAGGATGAGTGGAAAATTACCTCCAAAGTATAAATATGATGCATAATTTGGAAACCCTGTTATGAGGTATAGCCTTTATTGTTGAACTCGTGGCTATTGTGAAATATATATGTCGCATAAGTGTTAAGCTTGTTGATATTGTATTTATAAATAAATAAAATATATTATAAAGCAGCATTTTCTTTTTTGCCTTATTATATTTATCAGCCTTTAAAATTTTCGTTTTTTGGTAAATTAAAACTATTTTTAAACGAACTGATTTATTGACTTAATAGAAACATTAAAAAAGAGATTGTGTAGTATTTTCAGCTATTTAGCGATTGACAATTATGAAAAATATATATACACTATACATTACCACACTTAGTTATAGTTATAGCTTGTCGTTTATGTAAATTTTGGCACGTTCTATACTTTCAGCAAGCAAATGATGCCATTCTTGCACATTAACTTTTGTCGCTTTCATGTTGCAAGCAAATACACCGTTTTGTAGTTTTGCAGGTAATATCTTACTCTTGAAAACAGACGCCACTGCCTCTTTCAGCCATTCTTCGGCTTTAAATTTCTCAGTTTGGAGTTCCTAAAAATAAGTATATTATCAATTTATTTAACTTAATTATGTTCTCAGTTCGTATAAACTTCTGTACTTGGTTGAAAAATTAAAATAACAAAAAAACAAATAGCGAGTAATGCAAAAACAAATACTCTACCTTGGGAACACAACACCTCGCCTTTACCATACTATCTGAATATGATATAATAATTACAGGCATATCAGAACACATTGTAGTGGCCCTATGTAATGGAACTGATTCAAACATCATAGAACTTCTTAAATAATGTACCATATACTTTTTATTTGATTTTGTGATTTCAACTTTGCTTTCTAAGGCGTCTTGCATCTCCATGTCCACAAAATTCCTAAAGAACAAAATATATACTGTGATCTCTGTTTTGAAGAATACAAAAATGTTAATATTAGCGACAACTAGATTACTTTAAATATTATACAAACATTTAAAAAGAAAAACCGGCAAATTATTTTTTATGGCAAAAATGTGCCTTTACCTACAGTGAGAGAATTGACTCTGAAGGCAACGATTTTAAGATATTTGAAAGAAAAAGAATTAATTACAATATTATATATTGTATATTTGGTGGTACAAAACCCAAATATTGGACTTACTTCAGATCATCATTGTTTTTTTCTTTAATTTGTCTGCTAATTTCATTCAATTCTTCTAAAGCTTCATTTTTATATACATATGGTAATATAAAGTCATCCGTAATATCAAAATTAAGTCTTTGTTTTAACGACAATACACCCATATCTAACATATCTGGCTAAAATAAAGTAAAACCCTTTCAATTTACTGATGTGCTACATAAAATATATAAAAAAGTATTTATAAATATGGTACCCATCTCAAGGCTCAAAATTTAATGGCCGTGCGATCTGATTTTTTTTTATTTGTTCAATGTATCAACAGTTTAAACCAATTACAGATACATTTCCTAAAGCTACTTAAAAACTAGATAAACAAACTTTTAACACAAAATGCACTATATATTGTTTTGCTGTAATACTTTTCTTACTTCTATTTTAAATTTACTACACACATAGTGAAAACATCAAACAAACTACAATATTTATTAAAGGCCATGCATAATCTGATCAGTGGTGAATTTTTATACAAGTTAGTTCTTATTTGACATACGTAAAATAAATCTTTATATCTGGTCCTGACTGACCCTACTTTAAAGGGTAATTCAAGAAAATCAGGACTTATAATTAGGTTGTTTAACAATTTATAGATAAAAATCAGACCATGCTCTATTCTTAAACATTGTAAGCTTAATATGTTAAAAATGTTACATAAGTATCTTTGGTCAGTCCCTCTTTGTGGATATACATGGTTTACTTTAATTAAATAAAGTGGGTCCCACACTGAACAGGCATATAATAGTTTTGTTAAAACACTAGCGATCTATATATGGATATTATTGTATCTATATTGTCAAAAAATCTACAATTTCTTATTACAAAACCCAAAATTTTAATAGTATTACTAGTACGTTATTCACATGAATGTTGAAATTTAGTTTT
This sequence comes from Pissodes strobi, assembly GCA_016904865.1. Classification (NCBI taxonomy): domain Eukaryota; kingdom Metazoa; phylum Arthropoda; class Insecta; order Coleoptera; family Curculionidae; genus Pissodes; species Pissodes strobi. The sequence goes on from MU181946.1 coordinate 797,106, forward strand.
GGGTCAAAATAGATGCCCAGATCTTTTTGAATAGCTGTTTTTTTTTAATCCCATATTATTAATTTTATAGTCAAACTCTTATGTTCTTATTTTTACAAGAAAAAGTCATTACAGCACATTTATATATATTCAATCTAAAATTATGATCCCTGCACCATTCTACAACTGTGCTTAAATCTTTCTGAAGATTTTATCATTAAAAACATTTTATAATCAACTGCAAAAACCAAACCCTGAGCAAATTTATTGTTCTTTCCCATATTATCAATGACTAAAAGAAATAAAAGGGGTCCCAAATTTGGCCCTTGAGGCACTCCAGATGTTGGGGTATAACTTTTAGATAAAAATCCTTGAAGTTCAACAAATCTCATCAAATATCTATTCGTTAAAAATGAAACTATCAATATAATAAGCTGGGTGTATATAATATATAATAAGTGCCATAACAATTTCAGCAAAATCAACGCTGTCCAAAAACCTTTTTTAAGTCAGTATATATTTACATAAACTTGATACCCAGCCTTAATGCTTCTTGTACGTATTGAGAAAAAATTATTAAATTTGTGACAGTTTAATGTTGGGACAAAAAAACATGTTGGTTGATTGACAATCCATTTTTTACGGAGGTATATATTCTACTACTAATAATTATTTCTAATAACTTTGAGCACACATACACAATACTAATAGATCTATAGTTTTTAACATTGTTTTTGTCACCATTTTTAAAAATCGGAATTACTTTACTTTCTTTCCATTTCCATTTTTTTTTTTTTTATGGCAGTGGCACACACACTAAAGGTAGATCCTATGGCGCTCGACGAGCGGTGTGTGTGCGAAGATGTTGATT
>MU181946.1:827955-909023 GCA_016904865.1 Pissodes strobi
TTAGAAAAATATACCTAGGATATTCCCTAAATTTTGTATCTGTCTAGTATAGGGCAAGAACTATAAGAAAAGTTAACAGCTAGAGGAACGTGGGGGCAAAATTCCCTCCTCTCCTCTGACGGCGTCTTCAGATATGTAAATAAGGCAATCTTGCCTTTCTTTTAAATGTCTTTTTTGCCATTGCTTCTGCAACCTTAACTTGATACATCTTTCCATTAGTATTTTTGAAGATTTCCCTCATTTTTGTGGTTATCGGTCTGCAAATATAACTGTAGCTTTATATTAACCACATATATTTGACATGATTGGTCTTTATTAAAGAAATTTTTTTGTCAGGTTTCAGGGACATATCCAAAGAAATTCGGAGAAACGGAAATAAAATAATCATGCCATATAATGAGTTTTAATAAATAGGCTTTAAAAATAGTGCATATAAAAGAAGCTTTGAAGAGCATTTATCTCCAATAAACTACACTGAATACGCCTCATTACCAAATATGTTTAGGTGTTAATGTATCCACGTCTACCAAGATTTAGAAAACAATTTATACCTGTACATGAAACTTGAAACCCTGTTCCTTCAGCATCATGTGAAGTGATTCCAGTTGTAGCGGCTCATATAAAAGAATATTTTCCTTAATAGTAGGATTGCAACTAAGAAAGTTATGCCAAATAATCTGCAAAGGCACTTGACATGATGGTATTTTCACTGACTGTTTTCTTTCAAATATTAGGTCTTCGAGATTCTCGCTAAAAATGCATTGAATAATAAAAATTTATTTAAATGTATAACAATCACTAACACAAATGAAATTTTTATTTTCGCTAACAATCTATGATGGCGGAGGAACATAGCGGACCTATATGCGTTTATATAATATTACAGGAGAAGAGCCGATTAGATTATTACTTACTTTTCTATTATAGGATCTCCGATAATCTCTATAGCTTTAGCTTGTGTATCACAAGTGACTGTATTGCTGATAACTTCATGGCTAATTTTTCTTCTTTTGATGATGTTCTCTTCGTCTTCCGAATCACTCTTTTCAGATCTTTCTACACACCCTACAAGAGGATGGGTCGATTCATAAATATAATTCAACAATTTTACACCTCTAGCTCGTTTTAACGGCTTAACTCCCACTTTCTGCAATTCCTTGTTTATTATTGGTGTCGTCATATTACTGTAGTTCGGCATTGGTGTTACATTTTTTGTTTTAACTATAACGTTATTTGGCGTTGAAAGGGACTTCTGCGTGGTTGTTGGTTTAGTACATACTACAGCTTTTTTAGGTGATGGTGCTTGTGGAGAAATATTTTTCTGCATAACTGAAACATGCAAATATAGTTATTTTATTGTAGCAACAAAATCTAATGCAGTTACTAATACGACGTTGTTGTGGGTGTAAAAGATAATACATCTTTAACAAGCTACTCCTAAATAGGTTTTAATATGTTTTGTGACATCCAGTTACTATTAATTATTGAAATAGAAGTGAAATAATCAAACAATAATACGCGATATAAACATGGCGAATTTATGATAGTTTAATTAGGAAAGCTACTTGTAGACTTTCTAGGGAAATTTGCTCGGACTTATTAAATGCTTAATTTAATAGGTCATAAAATTGACTTGAAGACATCAATGTTCAGTGTCCAGAGTATCAGCTCGAATTATTTGTGTATATTCATTCCACATTTCAACCGAAACACCAGAAACGTATCTTCTAAAAAATATTCTTATTCAAGATGTATTACATAAGCAGAAAGTAGGCGTTTTGCGTTAAGCGAAGCGGGAAACTCCTCCTTCTTCTTATCACGCCCTCTCCTGCCGAAGGTTGGCGATCCAAATGGCAATTGCAGCTCTGGAAACTGCAGCACGAAAAATTTCTGCAGACGAGCGGTCGAACCATCTCCTTAAATCTTTTAGCCATGAGTTCTGGCGTCTTACTACTGATCTTTTCCCTTGTACTTTGCCCTCTACTATGAGGCGTAATATTTCGTATTTATCACCTCTCATCACATGACCCAAGGTATTGCATTTTTCTTTCCTTGATGGTGTTCAGTAGTTCTTTTTGTTTGTGCATGCGCTGGAGTACTTCATCGTTGGTAATCCTTTGTACCCATGAAATTCGCAGCATCCGTCTATACACATACATTTCGAAGGCTTCTATTCTCTTTTCGGTCTGTGAATTTAGTGTCCAGCTTTCACATTCATAGAGTAGGACAGAGAAGACGTAGCATCTGATCATTCGAGTTCTGAGTTCCAAACTGAGGTCCAGTCTTGTAAAAAATGATTTCATACTCATGAAGATTTTTCTCGCTTGCTCAATCCTTGAAAGTATTTCCCTTTTCGGGTCGCACTGACTATTGATGTTAACTCCCAAATATTTTATTGAGGTCACTTGTTCGATTGTTTGTCCCTTGACACGCAGGTGTGCATTTATTGGAGTCTTAGAAAAAATCAATAGTTTGGTCTTGGAGACATTGAGATGCAATCCAAACATCTCGCTATAGTGTACTACGGAATCTATGATGCTTTGTAGTTCTTGTACATCGTTAGCTAATATAACCGTATCATCGGCGTACCTGATATTGTTTATTGGGGTTCCATTGATCTTGATTCCGCCCTGGACTCCATCCAGTGCTTCTCTAAATATAGTTTCCGAGTACAGATTAAATAGGAGTGGAGACAAGACGCAACCCTGTCGAACACACCCCGTCTGATTTGCATATCTTCCGATGTCGATTGTTCCAACTCTACTACCGCCGTTTGATGCAAATAAAGTTCTCACTCAATGATTAACTAACTCAACACGCTTTACGTCTGCTACTTATATACAAACTCAAATCTATCACGAATACTCGGGAAGAAGCGAGGCCACTCTATATGATTGTCGACCAGGGCATTGAGATAATTCCAGCGTTCCTGAATCTTCGCGGCCGGCGATGACACGCGGCAAGGCCAGTTCTATAAGGTAGCACAAAATCATTCGGATGGTTGCTAGCCGTGGCAATGCCTTCCTCTTAAAGTTGATCGTCCCGATCATCTACTTCATGTCCGTGATATGATTTCAGCCTGCCGAGGTGGACAACTTTCAGCTTGCTTCTGGGGCTACGTTGAATTCTATACACTAAGTCATTAATTCTTTTGATGACTGTATAGGGCCCTTCCCATACTGGCGTTAGCTTGGGAGATCTTCCTCGGCGGATTATATAACCAGACTTTATCGTTCATCTGAAATCCCATAGAGTTAGCTTGGAGATCATATCGAGCCATCATTCGGTCACTGGCAAGACGTTTAAACGGTTGTCCCACATCCTTCTGTTTCCTCTTCCCGCTAGATCTTATCTGGGGTCCTTGACTCGAGGCACAGGTTGAACACTGCTGGCGCCATGATTTCACATCCTGGCAGTAGTTGACCCAGTAAAATCTGTCGCGGATCTTGTCAATCGTTCTGTTAACTCCGAGATGAGCACCAAACTTTCCATTATGTACTTCTTCCAGGACTTCTGATTCCCTCTTCCTTGGTACCACTAACTGCGTCTTCACTACTTTTCCATCGGCACTTTCCCAGGAGTCCATTTTCAACTACCAGGGAGTCCCACTGAACCCACAGAGATTTAAAAGTAGATCCCTTAGTTGAAATATCTCCAGCTTGATCTTGGTTGACGTTCTTCTTTAGCTTTTAGCATAGGACTATTTCGCTATCCTCAAGCTGATCTTTCTTTAGTTGCTCTGTGGTGCACTGCTGATCAACTTTAAACTTAGTTTGCCTAATGGGAGTGATTCTTTCTCGTTGGTCAATTCTTTAGCAATGTTTATAATTATCCTCGCATGACCTTCTGGATAAAGCATCTGTATTATTATGCCATCTTCCTTCCATGTGCTTAGCCTTAAAGTTATATTGTTTTAACTCTTCCTGACTTGACTTTGAACTGCTAGCGTCTCTGGATGGAGATGTAGACCGTAGTTGTACTCGACAGTCTCTCTTGAAATGCCCAGTCCTGCCACATATATAGCACTGATTTGAAACATTTCGGTTACGTGCCCCATTTTCTAATGGCTCCCGGAATCATTGTACTTGACAGTCTCTTTTGAAGTGCCCAGTCCTGCTACATGTATAGCACTGATTTGAAATATTTCGGTTACATGGACTAACTTCTAGTGGCTCCCGGAATCTCTGCACTCGACAGTCCCTTTTGAAATGTCGAGTCTTGCCACATCTATAGCACTAATTTATTTAATTTCGGTTACATGGTCTAACTTCCAGTGGCTCCCGGAACCTCTGTACTTGACAGTCCTTTTTGAAATGTACAATCTTGCCACATCTATAGCACTGACTAATAGCATTTTGGTTACATGACCTAATTTCTAGTGGCTCCCGGAATCTCCCCGTGGCCTGAAGAACTTCGGTTAATTTCTTCAAAATACCGCCCATCTCAGTTAATTCACAATTTTTCGCCAGCTTTTCTTCCTGAATTGATACGGCCCTGATTGTTGGCTTAGAGATGTTACAGGTCGCCTGAATTTCTAGGGCTCTACCCAAAACTTCACGGCTGTTATCAAATTTGGCTAGACGTAGCACCTTCTGAGTTTCTGGATCTCTGATACCATCCACGAAATATTGGGCAGCAAGTTCCTCTTGAAATTCTTCTGTTGCTCCCGGGTAGGCCAATTGAATGAGACGTCTAACGTCTGCCTCAAACTCTTGCAGGTTTTCACCAGGCTTCTGATGTCGAGACTTTACTTGTGCCTGATAGAGCTGTCTTCTATGTTGGTCGCCATATCGTCTCTCCAGGGCAGCTACAAGTATGTCATATTTCCCCTGTTGGCTGATGGGAATGGTTTGTAGTAGTTCCAGGGCATATCCACGAAGTGCTACCACTAGTGACGTAGCTATTTCTTCGTTATTCCAATCGTTGGCAATAGAAGCGGCTTCAAATTGTCTTCTGTACATTGTCCAGGATGTTTGACCGTCATACGTTGGAGGTCTGATATGCTGTCCTGTGGCGAATACCCTTTAACTGCTAACTTCAGCCTGAAGATTCTTTATTTCATTCTGTACGTTTCCAACTTCTTTTTGCATATTGTCTACTTCTTTTTCAAATTTCTCATTTTGCCGGTCCAATATTTTCTGCAATTTTCCTTGCTCGCCTAAAATGCATCCAGCATCCATTTCTGAAGATGGTCCTGGTCCGCTTGCCTTCTACGTTCATCCTGTTCTCATTCTGCTTGTCTTTTATCTTCTTGATCTTGAAAATTTTTCTGGTAGCCGGTCCTGTTCTGCTTGCCTTCTACGTTCATCCTGTTCCCATTCCGCTTGCCTTTTGTCTTCTTGATCTTGAAAAATTTTGTGAAGCCGGTCCTGTTCTATTTGCTTTTTATCTTCTCGAGCTTGAAACATTTTCTGAAGCCTGTCCTGTTCTGCTTGCCTTCTACGTTCCTTCCCTTCCAGATATCGGATCGGGAAGTTCCCGATCCGATTGCCTTCTGCGTTCATCATCTTTCCAATCCGCTCGCCTCTCAATATTTAAATTTTCCATGATATCGGCCAACATTTTATTTATTTGGTCCATTTCTGCCATTTGTTGCCTCGTATTGGCCATAGAATGTTATAAAATTTTCACAGAATCCACCAATCAAATGGTCTCGTTGACGTACTGTATCTTCTTTCCTCGAAAAATACTTCACTAGTCCGGTCCCTTCACAATTCTACTATTTACTATTTTCAACTAACAACTATTTTCAACTAATATTCTTTATCACTCTATACAATAATTAAATACAATAAACTACTCTTATAACTTTACAACTATTAGATCTTTATAGTTCAACACTCAATGATTAACTAACTCAACACGCTTTAGGTCTGCTACTTATATGCAATCTCAAATCTATCACGAATACTCGGGAAGAAGCGAGGCCACTGTATATGATTCTCGACGAGGGCATCGAGATAATTCCAGCGTTCCTGAATCTTCGCGATCGGCAATGACTAAAGTGGGGTTCTGACTAGTCACTTTCGCTGAAGCAGTTTGACTGATTCAGTAATACTGATCAAATAATGAACGTGAGAATACGTTTTCGTTAAAATTTATCAGTACATTCATACTCTCAGTTAAAGTGAAAAGTAGTTCTACATTTATTCATTTTGGCTGATCATTGTCTAATACTGAATACAAACTGAAGTGTGAGAACATAATATATTTAGTGATTTGTTTAGTTTTGAGGTCAGACATATTTGAGCTTAAATATCGTTAATCAGAATGGTTTTTCGATGGCGTGATGAACAAACCGATGAATTTTTGGACAATTCTATTGTTCAAAATATTTTATAATATATTTGCTAATTGTAAACATACTTCGCAAATAACTGGTTTAAATTTTGTTTGGCATTTTAAGTCTATGCGAATGAGATCACTAATAGAATTGTCCGGACCAGCTGATGTATCCGGCAAAACATGAAATGTGTGAACAAAGCGGCGTTTATTCTTATTTTCATTAATAATGAATCAGTTAAAATGATTCATTCAAACTGACAAGTCACAAGTCAGAATCCCCCTTCATACATAGCCGCGACAAGGCCAGTAATATAGGGTAACACAAAACCATTCGGATAGTTGCTAGCCGTGACAATATAATTATGAAAGCTATTAAAACTATGGAAACAAAAACAAATATCAACGGCAATATGATAAAAATGTCCTCTTTTTGGATTACTTTATCGCCTCTTAACTTACCGAAAAACTTTCTAAAAAGTCAACCTAGTTTATGTCCTTCCGGTTAAATTAATTTCTAATCCTGTACTCTTATTGCCCACAAACTATTTAAGAATAAGAATACTTATGTACATTTAGAACACTCATGGACATTAAGATGTTTCATCAAAACCTTTTTTAGGCCTAAATATATATTAATGAACTAATTTTATTATTACCTGAAAATTCTTCCACGCCATCGCTTAAATTCTCCAGTTCAATCAAATCAAAATTAATTGGGCCTTTGGAACTTTGTGTTCGGACCCTTGCGGGCGTTGCAAAGTGGCTAGAATAATTCAATTCTTGATCGTCTAGAATGACACTGCTTTGGGAACCTTGACTCGATGACATTTCCTCGTGTTGATTGCTTATATTTTCCATATCACAAAGCTTATCGCAATTGTCGAAACTAAAGTTTTCCTGATTTAGCAGGTTGTTTACATAATCCGTAACATTAAGATCTGCGGAATTATACGCATGTGAATTTTTAAAAGCTGATAATCTGCTAGTTCCCGCTGGCGTACTGATATGGCTTACCTCACGTATCTCATCGTGGTGATTCATTAGAATATGTTCAGGCGATAAATGATTTAATGCATTGCTTTTTTTCGGAGTACCTTCTATATCATCATTACATCTACGATATAGTTCCACAGAATTATTATCAGTTTGCGCCTTTTCTACAAAGTTCCCATTAAAACCAGGACTCTGAGCACGCTCGTTTAAAAAATGATGATCTAGTAATGAATCATCTAAGGTTTCAACACAATGGTCTTTCTTACGAAACCCAACTGATTTTAATTGTTGCGACTCTCCATTCTGGTGCATACAGTCAGTTTTGGGATCGCCTTCTGTGCTGTTGCCAAATAGTTTTTCTTCTGTCAAATGATCACTCTCACTGTAATTATCTTGATGAGGCTTCTTTGAACTAATGAAAGGCGGACTGAAAGTATTGATGTCTTCGAAATGATGATCTGATAACGGCTCATCTAATAAGTCAAAACAATTTGCTGTGATGTTTGACTTGGATTGAGACCGCTTTAAGGAATTACTTATTTGAAAGGTATCAGTACTTTGACGATTGTCTTTTTCAGTTAAATAATCACCACTAATAGAATCATCTAATACACAAGCCTTCTTAGGATTACTCAAATCATTAATCCCGTTTTCCCTAGAGTTTTGATTCTTATCTGAAGTAGTGTTCTCAAAATGATGATCTCCTAATGAATTATTTAAATTTTCTAAACAATCCAAAGATGGTTCATCTTTAGAGAATGACATAAATACAGATGAATTTGAAGAATCATTAAACTTTGGTGAATATGAAAATGATGCACTGCTCCATATACGACTTTTTATCGAAAATTCTTCTATGCTATTATGAAGGCTATCTTCATTTCTTTTTTCGGTTAAATGATCAGCATGATCAGAATCATTTGCTTCCAAATTACTCATTTTACGTATAAAAGCATCATCCTGATGCTTTTGTACGTTTTCGTGGAAAGCAGAATTATTTGTTTTCATATTTTCAAAGATTTGATCTGATAGCGAATCATCTAAAGATATTACAGAATTAAACGATTGATCTTTTTCAAAGGATATATTTGACTCTGGGGAATTCAAAATATTATTACAATAACTATGGTTCTTTTCTAAATCATTATCATGGCATTCAGTCTGTTGACATGAATCTGTTTTTAACTCCATTGAGGGAGCTACAATATTATCATCTTTCTGACTTGAGATACAAGCTCTCTTCCCTACACCTACACTTTCATTAGGATTGTCGTTAATAATATGTATATCATCACCATTAGTATTTTCCACTTCCTTATATTTATTTATTTTTCTAACATCAAAATTTGGATCAGATTTATCACTTACATCTTCAAAATCGTCAAGACTATAAAAACTCGCCAATCGCGTAAATGAGTTACTACGGTCATTTATCTGTGCAAGGTCGACGTCATCAACTACTGTCAAGTCAATAACTTCAGCATGAGACACAGTATCTTCCTTATCAATTATGTCTGAATCATTAGAGCAAACTATAATATTTGCGGGATTCGTTTCCTCCAGGGAATTATTTGGTCCTGGAAAACTGCTCATATTTTCATTTCTATCCAAAGGACAAGCTCCCATTTGCAAATTTTCGCCACTCTTATTTAAAACTTCATAATATTGTTCATCATCAGACCCAAAAAGATCCGGAGATACGCTTCTATATGATGAACTAAAGGAACTTATTGTTTGCAGGCCTGTTAATCCACTATCTTTGGAGTCTGAAGTCCATGATTTTGGGGCTGTTCCATGATGTTTACCATGCATGGGCATTAAAGGTGACTGTTGATAAGCACAGCTTTCAGTTATTATTTCTTGAGAAAAATTGGATATTTTTTGCTCTAGCCCATTACTGCAATCAGTTTCAGCATAGGTTTCTTTCGGTCCATGTTCGGTTGTCTCATCCTGCCTTTCCGGCGACTTATCTCTACCTGGTATTGTACTCCAATCTTTCAACAAGCAACCACATTTATAACTACTCTTTGGTAGATTTAAATTATCTGTGTAAAAATAGTTTCTTTCATAAATGTTATCAAAGTGAAAAATAGATCGATTTCTAGATGTTACATTTTGTAAACTGGAACTAATTGGGGTCTGCTTAGATCGATTTTTAGGGTTTATATTCGACTGGCTTAAAATAAGTGAAATTTTAGAAGCTATTAATGACTCCCTGTCTTCCACAGAGCGAATAAAAAGTATTGGGGTAATATACTTAAACCGATTCTTCAGTCTTTTTGGAGGCTGCAACAGAGAAAAAGGATCTTTGTTAAATAGTCGACGCATTCCGAAGACTATTTAATCTATAGTGCGGTGATAAATCTATTTACAATTATAAAATTTAGCAAATTTGTTGACTGCTTTGGGACAAAAAAGTCTAAACAAAATTACTTTCGCACATACAAGTTCAAATAAGACATTTTCATGACAGAAATGAAAATAAATACCAACTTTATCGAAAATTACCGATATTTTCCTTTTCAATTTACAATAGTTACTACATATTTACATTAGAATAAATTCATTGGTAAGAACCGGACTACTAAATAAGCTAAATAAATGTTACACAACAAACCTCTGGTAACACCCTATTAGGCCTCCTACTTTCAACGGTTAAAGCAGATTTAGTAGTTTTAAAGCCAAACCGTTCCAGATTTGTCGGCTTTGAGTTTTGAAATATTTCACTGACATCATTAGATATATCTTCAGAACCATGTCCAAATTCAGCTTCATATGTGGATTTGGACAAGGCAATTGCCATTTGCAAATGCTCTGGATTTTCTTCACTACACTGGAAGTTTTCATTAATAATTTCGATTGTTGAATTTTTAATGGCTTTTCCTTTTTTATTGATCTTCCTTGACTTACTTTTTTGTTTTGGATCTTTATTTATTTTCCATGCCAAATTATTTCTTTTTCGTAGGACTATAGGCGATTTGAAATCATCATCATTGGCGGAATCATTAAGTATCAGTTTAGTATCGATTTGTTTGGACTTTCGGGGAGAATCGAAGTTTGGTTCAGCTTCTGAAAATTTCTTATGATCCTGCTGAAGTAGGGTTGGTGTGTCTTTTTGAAAATAGTTTGAAATAGATTCGGTCCTAGATGCTGACAGTTTCGTTGTTGCCTTAGATGATGAAATTTCCGTTTCGCTAAAAAATAAATAGAAAACTATCTTCCTAAGTCATAACGTTTATAATATTACAACAAATATAATTAAATATCCATCTGAGTAACATAAAAAGTGAAGCAGTTACCTTTACTAAAAAGTTAAGATTCAATTTTAAATTATAAGTGAGATATTAAAAGTCAGGCTAAAAAGACTGAAAAACAACACAAAATCCTTGTTGTACGCAAGTAAACTGCGTATAACAATAAATACAAATAGTATACTATCCTTAACAAGTATATCCAAAAAACCATTGCAAAATTTAGTAATTATTTTAAGCTTCTAAATTTTCATTTCCAAAAGCTTCACATAGACACAACTTTATTCTAACGTTATATACAAAAATTATTACAATAAGAACTTTTTTGGAAACATATTAGCTCAAAATAGATTTCCTGGGACCTATAAACAGATAATCGTAAGTAAAAGTGAATGAGACAATGGTAAAATACTTTGGCTACCCATTACCATGATGGGACCTCTCAGCAAGAATTATCTATTTCAAAAGAGATTATTCTCATTTCAGTAAACATAGACGCCAAACCACATATTTTTTCATTTGAAGTTAATATTTGCTTGCACTGAATCTCATCGCCCCATTCCTGTAATTTTTACTAGATTCTGCTATAATATTACATTGCAACCTGATGTTAGCATATTTATGATCCTAAATAATTGTGCCAACAATCAAACTATCTGTAATACAAATTTTACGGAGTCACATATAGTTAACAGGGTGAGGCTCCATTTTTCAAATAATTGCATATACAAAAACATTAAAACGTGCAATTCTAACTAAAATTTATTATATAAATGAATACTAACTTGTAACAGCTTATAGTAAATTTTATTTTTTATCTATATATTTGAAATTGTATGGTTTAAACTTCATTTGACGAATGCTTCACAATTTTAAATCATCAAATTTTCTTTGCCACCAAGCGAAATATCCAAAGAAGGTATTTTTATTTTCAGATATTTTTATATATAAGTAAAACCTGCTACATTTTTGAGTAGTTTTTTAAATCATCCACCCTCTTTTCGATATTATTTATCTTCAGTAATTAATTTTGTAGGCATAAGACTCAACGCGACAAGTTCACATCCTCGCTTTATAATTGCAACTTTTCAAGAAAGCATCTTGGGTACCTACTTTAAACTTTAAAACAAGTCCAAAATGTATACAACTATTTATTCAACTGATAATATATGCTACATTTTTGAAAAACTAAATAAGTCAAACCTAGTCTTTTTGATCTGTGTCATTGTTCTTTTCGTTGTTCTTCGTGATGAGTTTGAAGAACCATGATTCCGCTGGAGGCTCATTTTTGTAAGCAGCACGTTCCCTAGCCCTTATTAAGAGATGATCAAGAGCAGGTCGCTGCACTGAGGCCTGAAAGTGTTCAACTCTTGTGTTAAATTCGTCTGAATTGTTCCAATTTTCCAACATCCACGTCTTTGCTCTGCCAACTCCAGGCGTCAATCTGAAATACAGAAAAATATTAATGCACATATATTAAGGAATTTTGAATACATACTTAGTAAGCATTACCTATATAGAAATGGTAGCCAAAGGACTTCTCATATTAAATGATATCCACTACAGAAAAAAGATCAACATATCTTTAAAAAAATACTCATATTAAAAATGCCTCATTTAAGAAAAGATCTTTTAAAATATACCAATAATATACTTGAATATTTGGAAAAGGAGTGATATAAAAGTATGTAAGTAACCAAGATCAGAAATAAGAAGATTAGTTTGTAAATATGTATTATTTATTTATTTTTCTATTTATTTATCAATATTTAACATTCATGTAATTATAGTACTAAACGTCAATGTGAAAAAATACAAAGACTTGTTCAAGCACACCAGTCATACCTTTGACCACAAAATACTGTAACAGTATTTTGAAATGAGCCTCCAAAAGGATCCATCTCAGGATGAACAGTCAGAAGAGAAGAGCAAGGTCATGGGTAAGAGAAGATTGGGAACTGTAATTAGTCCTATGGGCACTTAGTGAGAATATTTCACACTTCAAAGTCAAAAAATACTTTTTTTAATTTCCAAAGACACAAAATCTTATTGACAAAGTGCTTCAATAATGGAGAAAACAAAATAAATATTAATAAAAGAAAATAAACCAACTACCATAACAATCACCCAGGCAATACACTAATCTAAGATCTATATCAATAAAATAAAATTTACACTAATTTATATTCAGGTTCAGATTTTAAAAAATACAAAATATTGACATCATATTTGGGCAGTGTGCAGTGCAGTACGCTCCAAAGATAAGGGTCTCCTGACTGCTTGCTGAAACAAGGCAACTGAACCTAAGGAGGTCATTTCAATAGGGAGACGATTCTTATTCTCATATATAAGCTATTTCTTTATCAAAATGGAACTCGGAATAGGCAACGGTAAGGCTTAGGACTGGCATATTTGGTAACTGGCCTGACAGCCTGCTCTTATTCTTGTATACAAGGCTTACAGTTTACAAGATAAAAGATGACAAGGTTAATATCTCGTAATTTAAATAATATACCTAATTACTGGGTTCTACAAAATAAAGATTTTTCCAATAAGTCCCCGACTACAATGACCCCAAAATGCAATGCCATCATAGTGAAGCCTGGACTTAACCAAGGCATAATACGCATTATTTCATATGCAATAAATATTATTTAATTTGACTTAGTGACTCAACTAATATAGTTTGCATGACAATTAGCATAGTAACGAACCAGCAAAACGGATTTCTGTGTTCCAAAAAAAAGGACTTTAAGAAAACAATATACTATGATGTGCCCACATTAAACTGCTATCAAAATAGCTGGCCCAAATATTCTTTGATATATTATATGTTAAGATTAACATTTGAAATCAGGTTAATCTCAATATTACCCAATTAATGTCGAGAATAACATATCTAGTTGGTTAATGTCTGAATATAAAATTACCTTCAGCCCGAATCGGACATCAACCAACTAATGTCGACATTAACATGTGTCTTGAAAAAGTCCACACAGTGTTAGTTTCTTAGTCAACAGGACGAGCTGATGCAAGAAATGTATTAGGCGTTGTTGTGACAGTTGAAGATGATATGTACTATTGCCTCTAGATATTAGGCTTTACAAACTCTCCTGACGGCTGCGCCCGTGTCAATTGAAAATGCAAATATTTTTTAAGTTGTTTTTTCTTGATTTTTGACATGCCTTGGATTAGTTTTGTTTGGTTGCGCCTCGGAGCGAGTGAAGCGATCGAAGGGCTATGCGTGAAGTGAAATATTACTCATTCTTGTTCTTTGTCAGGAGGGTTTACAAGTTTGTCATGTTTGAATCAATAATATATTTTTATAAAATTGGCAACCTTGCATCATGTTCTAATATTCTATTCGACATTAACAAGGGAGAATAGCTAAACTCAACATTAACCAGGTAATGTCAATATATCTGAAATTCTTACATTAGGATATGCACGTGGAATGTGAGAACAATGGCTCAAGCAGGAAAAATTCACAATGCTATGGAGGAAATGAAAAGAATGAGACATTAATATTGGCATTTTTGTTAAACTCGAGATTATCCAGTTAATGTTGAGATTAACAGAATTCGAAGTTTAGCCATAACATATACATTATACAGATGCTCCATATGAAACTAGGCTTCTTTTGTGTGGCCTGCACAGCCTAGAGTTTTGGCGAATGAGTGCATTACTGTGTTTCCTTCATGGGCTAATTAGTTGGGCAATGCGCGTGCGCTGTGAACACCTATTAAGATCACTATGCTTTCTTGCCCCTACTACTAATGCTCATGATCTACTTTGAACACACTGTCACATACAACACACTGAATTGCATATTCTCCCTTTTTTGAGCCTAACCCACTAGAAACCCATTTTGGCCTTTATTTTAGAACTAAGCGTCTTTCACTTTACACTTGCCCATTTTTAGTTAATGGTAAGTAACTAATTGCTGAAGACATAAAACCTGTAAAAATATATATAAATAAAAAGATATAGAATACAATGAATAATGTAACTTATGCTACATGAACTAAACTACAACAAAGTTGGAAAATCAGGGACAAAATGTACAAAAAAAAGGTACTTTTAGGGACCCTAAAACAGGGGCTATAGGACATTAAAAGGGACTTCTACTAAAAGCCCTGGCACTTGTTCTGTCTCGAGCCCAATCATTATACAAAATTACCATACTAGACAACTAATCTAGTATCTACAACAAATTTTAATATGTAAAAATCAATTAAAATGTACACACTTGTGATCATGAAATTCAATGTACAATGTTATATTTCTAAGCTATCTCACCAACCTAATCAAACATAATATACTTACTCCATCAAAAACCAAGAAAGACCACCAAGTGCTATCACACCAGTGGCCCAATAATTTCGATGAGTGAAAAATGGAGTTCCCTTAGTACGTCTAGGTTTACGGAATCTTTCGTCAATTCTTTTATCCATAACAAGATGGTTTTAGTTTTATACACGTACAAAGCAAAATGCTTGTATTGTCAACGAAACAACCATTGAAAATTTTTCTCAGCAGGAACCTTTTCTGTTTATATAACACAAAACACAAGCAACAAGCAAGACATAGATAAATATTTATGTAACAAGACTTTTTTTTTTAAATATTCTTATCTATTATCTATGAACAAGACTCAGAACTGACAGTGTGACAGTGAACAGCAACCAGCAACAGGGCTGTCAAATTACTGATTGTTTGGTTGGCGGTAGGCGATATTTCAGTTCGTAGTGCACTTGTGAATGCATGCGATTTAAAGACGTGTGCTTCGCTCGCTCCGGGGCTTAAGAAAAGGAAACTAACCAAGTGCTAACCCAAGCCATACCCAAGAAAAATCCAAAAATCAAGAAAAAATAACTGTTTACTTCAAAAAAAAAAAACCAAAACCGACGGGATTTGAACCCAGGCCGTCGAAGTGAAGGCCAACTATGCAGACCCCTAGACCATCTGCTGACTTGCAAACAACTGACCAGAGTGTACCCACCGACATCTATGGCCGCGTTCGTTTTTGTCATCTTTTTCCTCGATTTGCTCTAACATTTTGACAGGCACGTGACTTGGATTTCCTTTTAAATACACAGAACTCGTGACTGTCAAATTTTCAGAGCAAATCGAGGAAAAAGATGACAAAAACGAACGCGGCTTTATAATGGAGGTCGGTGAGTGTACCACAAGCGGATGTAAACCTTGTAGTCTCGAGCCGTTGAGCCGCGAGCCAGTTGAGTTGGACGGAAACATAACGAGAACTCTGGCGCTAATTTTTTCGTTTATTGTGCTAGTACTAGCACATATTGACAAGAGTCTAGAGATCAGATCAGGCGTAATTTTCGATGCGGCGAAATGAATAATAGGTATTATTATGGCTTTGCATAGCTCTCCGCTCGCTACGGGGGCTCAATCAACAAGAACTAACCAAGTGCTAACCAAAACTAACCCAAGGCTAAACCAAAATTAAGAAAAAAAAACCCTTATGTATGAACGTAAAGACATGAAACACGTATGACGGCGATGGGCTGGCTCGATGACTCGCGGCTCCAGACTACAAACCCACGCGCGCTTTACGTCAAAAGTCGTTACCTTACCTTTGATGCAGCTGCGATGCATTATAAGATCCTTTACACAAATAGTGCACTATATAAAAATCGGCCTTTCCCATTCGTCGATACGCATGGCCCTCCGCTCGCTACGGGGGCTCAAGAAAAGGAAACTAACCAGGTGCTAACCCAATCTAACCCAAAACATACCCAAAATCAAGAAAAAAGCTGTTTAGAAACATAATCTTTAAAAAAAAAATAAAAAAAAGCAACGGGGTTCGAACCCGCGCCTTCCTAGTGAGACCCAACGATCTAAACCTCTACACCACAAGAGCTCTTGATAGAAATCGATTGCATCAGGCAGACATCTCGTAATACGAGATGGATCGACCAATAGGTGAGGTCGATTTTTACATAGTGCACTATTTGTGTAAATAATCTTTAAATGCAGCTGCGATCTTATAGAGGGCGTAGAGCTGAGCAGAAAGAGAATGGTATCCTGTTTTAAGCGAATGAGTTTTCCTTAAATCGTTAGAAAGTATGTTGGTAAGACTAGCTTCAACTTTGTTCAATAAAGAGGCAATTTTGTATTATTTCGTTTATTTTTTTTGTTGGATTTTGCAAAATTGATATTATTTATAATATTCATTAACTAAAGCTAACCCAGTCTAAGCATAAATAAACCTATTTTGCATATTAACTTCTGTCGGTTTTTCGCCAAATCTAGTCACCCAATGGTGGAAACCAGTGCCGCGTCGTTACGTACTTTGTTTGGTTTTCTATTTTAGAAAAAGAAGTGTTCCCTAATGAATGTTAAAGCAGATTACTAAACACGGCATATGGGATTAATTTTTTCCCTGGTCCGACCGGAGATGGTATCTTTCTTTGTGTTGAGTATGAGTCGAATCATCGCGTTTTAACTTATTCCTCTTGCTTGGACCCGGTACCCGGTGGCGTTCTTTCAAACAGCGCACCTTCAGGTGTATGACGTGTCCTTCCTCGTTAGGAGCCACAGCCAATAACGGATTCATCGGCCGGATTGTAAACAATTACAAAATGTTTTATTATTTTATATCGTTAAGATGGCAACATAGCTTAGTTTGCATAGCCTACTCTTGTGTTTTATTGCGTTCACACATAACCAATGGAAATGTGTCCGCCATCTTAGAAACAATTTACGACACGTAAATCTATCATTAGAAATGCAATTTATGTGAAGTTAATACAGTTTTGTAAGCTTGGGCAAGTATGTGAAAGAAGCAAAAGAACGTCGCCAGATGGAATGTGGTCTTTGGCGGTCCCAAGCCCGGATGAAAAAGGAGGAGGGGGGGGGGGGCAGTCTTCCTCCCTATTACTGAGTCATTTTAGTCCCAGCATTGGGCTACATAGCTTTTCATGACCGTCCTCTTTATTTTGCAGACTGGCCGCCGCTCTTTTTCAAATGTCCCTGTTTCTTCAAGAGTCCTAATGGCATTGTTCCGATTGGCTCTACAGTCATCCCACATACCTTAGGGGAAGATGGCTGAAGTGACGAGTACATACTGAGAAGAAGAGTGGAGCGTTCGGTTAGCAATTTCAATGTAAACCGATCAGAGATCTCTATTAGCTATCACGTACTAAGCTTTTCTCAAATTTATGATGATCCTTCTTCAAATTTCAGGATCCAGCTTACTCGATGCCTTAGTGAAAAGATAGCTTCGTATCCCACACGAAATTTGACTGAATTGTAAAATGCGTTGTAAATACACTATATATCCTTTCATTTTCAGCTTCGTTTCGTTACCAGCTTCATTAGATCGATGAATTGGATTGGACCAGTGCGAATTTATCCTCTGGGACCAGAGGCCAAAGTCGTCCAATCTAACAACTAGAAGAACAAATAAGGAGTAAATCCTCTACAGCAAGACAGCTTATTTCTTCCCCACTTTGCCATGTATGTCATCGAGATCCTTCAATTCAAATATTCTATGCTTCTAGCTTGAGCTTCCTGCCGCTCACATTTCACTGTCTGCTTAATTTTTCCGGCATTCGTAACCAAGGCCGCCCTTTTTCAAAGGTCGCCGTTTCTTCAAGAGTCCTAATGGCATTGTTCCGATTGGCTCTACAGTCATCCCACGTACCTTAGGGGAAGATGGCTGAAGTGACGCGTGCGTAAGGAGAAGAAGAGTGGAGCGTTCGGTTAGCAATTTAAATGTAAGCCGATAATCTCTATTAACTATCACTAAGCTTTTCTGAAATTAATGATGATCCTTCTTCATAATTCAGGATCCAGCTTACTCGATGCCTTAGTGAAAAGCCCTAATAGCTTCGCATCCCACATGAAATTTGACTGAATTGTAAATTGCATTGTAAATACCCCATATATGTTTTTTAATTTTCAGCTTCTTTTTGTTATCAGCTTCATTAGATCGATGAATTGGATTTGGTCAGTACGAACTTATCCTCTGGGACCAGAGGCCAAAGTCGTCCAATCTATTAATTATAAGAGGAAATAAGGAGTAAATCCTCCACAGCAGGACAGTTTATTTCTTCCCCACTTTGCCATGTAGGTTATCGAGATCCTTCAATTCAAATATTCTATGCTTCTAGCTTGAGCTTCCTGCCGCTCACATTTTACAGTCTTCTTAATTTTGTCCGGCATTGGTAACCGACGCCGCCCTTTTCCAAAAGTCGCCGTTTCTTCAAGAGTCCTAATGGCATTGTTCTGATTGGCTTATCCCACATACCTTCGGGGAAGATGACTGAAGTGCCGTGAAGACTTAGAAGAAGAGTGGAGCGTTCGGTTAGCAATTTCAATGTAAACTGACCAGGGATCTCTATTAACTATCACTAAGCTTTTCTCAAATGTATGATGATCCTTCTTCATATTTCAGGATCCAGCTTACTCGATGTCTTAGTCTTAGTGACAAGCCTTAATAGCTTCGCATCCCACATGAAATTTGACTGAATTATAAATTGCATTGTAAATATCCTATATATTCCTTCATTTTCAGCTTCTTTTCGTTATCAGCTTCATTAGATCGATGAATTGGATTGGACCGGTGCGAATTTATCCTCTGGGACCAGAGGCCAAAGTCGTCCAATCTATTAACTAGAAGAACAAGAATAAGGAGTAAACCCTCTACAGCAGGACAGTTTATTTCTTCCCCACTTTGCCATGTATGTCATCGAGATCCTTCAATTCAAATATTCTATGCTTCTAGCTTGAGCTTCCTGCCGCTCACATTTCACTGTCTGCTTAATTTTGTTGGGCATTCGTAACTTCGCGTAAGTCCGCCATGGCTGGTACCAAGCCCGGACGAGAAAGGAGGAGGAGGCAGTCTTGCATCCTATTACTGAGTCATTTTAGTCCCAGTATTGGGCTACATAGCTTTTCATGACCGTCCTCTTTGTTTTGTTCGAAATGTGTAGACTGACGCCGCCCTTTTTCAAAAGTCGCCGTTTCTTCAAGAGTCCTAATGGCATTGTTCCGATTGGCTCTAGATTCATCCACATACCTTCGGGGAAGATGACCGAAGTGACGTGCAGACTTAGAAGAAGAGTGGAGCGTTCGGTTAGCAATTTCAGTGTAAACTGATCAGAGATCTCCATTAACTATCACTAAGCTTTTCTCAAATTTATGATAATCCTTCTTCATCCACCTTGACTTCCACGTCTTCGCGATGCAACCAGTTGTTTGTCAGTCCGCAGATGTACTAGGGGTCTGCATGGTTAGTCTTCACTTCGGCGACCCGGGTTCAAACCCCGTCGGTTTGTTTTTTTATTTTTTATTTAGGTTATATTTCTAAACAGTTTTTTTTTCTTGATTTTGGGTATGTTTTGGGTTAGTTTCCTTTTCTTGAGCCCCCGCCCCCGAAGCGAGCGGAAGGCCATCACCGATGTATCTCCATAGATCGGCGATCTATGAAGATCGGTGAAGGCCATGCAAAAAGTGAATGTAAGGGTGGATGGGCGGACGGAGCCGCGAAGGCCCGCTGCTGTTGCTAGACTCTAGTGTTCTTCTTTCTGGGGACGGTTGGCTTTGCTGCAAGGCAATCCGCCAGCACACCCCTCTTTCCGGCGCTTATTTAGAGGCCCGGCTACCCTCAGGCATAAATTACACGTTGTTCAAGTGTGAGGGGACTATTTGGTAGGAAAAACGAGTAAGACGGGCCTGTGCCCCTGGTGATTCCCGACTTTTGCACAATTATAAGCAACTGAACTGCACAGAAAGAATTGGTCCCACAGGGACATCCGGTCCCTCCCGGCCTGGGTACCGGCGTGAATAGGTATTTCTTCTGGCTATGAAAACTCTGAAAGGCACAGAATATATCCTCGCTGTAAACTCTGAAAGGCACAGACTACGCTGGCTATGACGTCCGGTTCTACCTCGGGGAGAAAAACGGTCACTAAACGTTTGCCACGTGTCGCTCAACGGCCTGTGCCAATGGCGCTCAAAGAGCCGTCACCGAACGCGTCTACACTCAACCAAAGTCGAATCGGAAGTGGACTCTAGTGTTTCATACTTTGAATATTCACTCGCGGATGCTGTGACAGTATCGCTACATTCCATGCCATATTTCACTTTTCTAATGGCCCTCCGCTCGCTACCGCTCGCTACGGGGGCTCAAGAAAAGGAAACTAACCAGGTGCTAACCCAATCTAACCCAAGACATACCCAAAAACAAGAATAAAACAGTTTAGAAATATAACCTTAAAAAAAAAATTAAAACAGCGATGGGGTTTGAACTCGAGTCGCCGAAGTGAAAGCTACTCGTGCAAACCCCTAGACCACCAGGGCACATGCAAACGATTGGTTGCATCACGAAGACATGACGCGCAGGTGCGCGCGCACGAATGGAATGTAGCGATACAGTCACAGCATCCGCGACTGAATATTCAAAGGTTCCATAATTTAAAATTAACAAAACTTACGCAAACGCAGAAAACTGGATTCAAAGAAGATTGAACGCGATATTCAATCAACTTTTATAATATTATAATTTACATCGACGAATTACCACCGATCTTATATGGAGATCGGTGCGAATTACACAGATGTATTTTATCAAACGGACTGAGATTCTCAATTTGAAGCACGGCTTCGCTTTCAAGTTTCAAGCGCTAAATAACTGCCGAGTGCCGAGTAATTAAACATTAAATTGTTGTCGCGTCGTTTTAAGAAAAGCGATTCGATTCTGAATAATCTGAAACGAATCGATCGTGACCATCTCTATCTCATAGTCATAGTCATAATGCTTTTCGTATATATTTTTCTATGGCTTTTCGTAAAGTAAACATACCAGACACCCAACGTAACACGTAATAGTAACAGTAATTAGCAATAGTAATATAATTTTGTTGTTAACAGGTTCCATTGCTACCTAATTCCGAAAATAAAGTGACTATGGATGACGATTGTTGTGAACTGTTTCGATGTTGTTGTGAATGTGGTCTTTGTTTAGGTATAACGAATCTGATCACTTGATATTTATGAACAGTTTCGTTGTGAAATAAAAAGAATATGATCATAAATAATATAAGTAAATATATTACATACTACCTACTTTATTTTAGGCCTCTGTTGCTTGTGTTGCAAGGACAACAGCAATTCTAATCAACGTCGAGACCCGTATTATGCAAGTATGTATAGCAAAAATATTTTAATGTATTATTATTATTTATGCAAAAAGTGTGTAAAAGGCAAATGCAACAATCCCATGAATAAAAAAAGGGTACTTTATACATGAGTAGCATACAACATTTTTTTTCTACTACCGTGCGTAAAGTACTCACTTTACGCACTCTCTAAGTTTCGTAAAATAGGCATTTTTAATGTGCAGTGCGTAAAGTAAGTTATTTTACGCACTAGTGTGTAAAGTAAATCTGACATATTTTTTGACGTTTAGGGCAGTGCGTAAAATAATATATTGTACGCACTAGTGCGTAAAATAAATTATTTTACGCACTAGAGCATAAAGTAATTTAATATTATTTTTGGTTTTTCATATATTTTTCGATAGTAGAAAAAATTTTGTACTCATGTGTAAAGTACTCTTTTTTTATTCATGGGATTGTCGCATTCGCCTACGGCTCAAGCGACAATATTCCCATTCATAAAAAAAGGGTCACTTTACACACTTGTTGCATAAATAACTATTCTACTACCGAAAAATATATGAAAAACAAAAATATTATATTATTTTACACACTAGGGCGTAAAATAAATTATTTTACGCACTAGTGCGTAAAATGTATTACTGCACTAGTGCATAAAGCAATTTATTTTATGCACTGCACATTAAAAAGTAATATTTTACGAGTCTTAAAGAGTGCATAAAGTGAGTATTTTACGCACGGCGGGCGGTAGAAAAATTAGCATTCTGGTGTTTTAAGCATGTATTGTAAGCGACAAAACATTTCGTGCATTTTTATTGTCACAGAAGGAGCAAGGAAATATGCCGAGTACATCACTGATGAGATTGGAACTGTTTGTTTGAAAATAATAGTGCAAATTATTGTCAGGTTAGTTTATTGAATAACATGCCTAAGTACCAACAAAATAATAATGAAAAAAAAAACTAGTATACGCGGGACCCAAACATGATACATGAATATCTTAAAATCTCGCAGAAAGAAAAATCCCCTTGTTGTTTATAAAATGGAAAAGGAACATAATTTTAGTAAAGCAAAGTAGAAAAAATATTGCTAACAGAAAAGCAGATGTGACAAAATAATAAAATTAACTAGCTGAATTTTAAAACAATTGAATTCGAAAGGACAGACCTCGGGACAGACCCTACAGAATATTTGTTATAACTTCTCTCAAGGATGAAACTCACCAGGAAATAAATATAGAAAAAAAGCGTGGAAGACCACAGAACAAAGAAACTGAAAAAAACATACCTTTAAAGATTATGGCCAGACGGAAAGCCTATTCCAGAGAAAAAAACTCGAAGATATATTGAGGATGACTTTGATGGATATGATGGAAAACCGGATTTTGACGTCGAAAATGAGACAGAATTAAATTTTATTAAGTAGTTATTAGGTATTTATTTGCACTACATTTTTTAGAGTAAATAGTTTGGGTTAAAGTTAATAGTTTCCTACATATTTCATTTGAAGTTTGTTTGGCAAGGTACAACATACCTATGGAGGTGTCATAGTTTTGTAATTTCTTAGAGTAAGTATAGTTCTGGTAAATAAAGATTTTAAAATGTGTTTCTCTTAAACAGTTATTTTGATTTAAAATAGAAAGGGTTTATAATAGCAAAGACAATCAATTGTCTTTGATAATAGTTTCAAAACGTTTTTTATTTTTAATCACTTCTTATAAGAATTTTTAGTTGTTAATAAACCTTCGTAACGACAAACATGACTTTTAGTCGGGCTACACAGTTTTAAAATAAAAGAAACGGCTTTGCATAAACGTCCTATGCGACAAATTTGGCGTGTGGTTAGGTCTTGTAAAATTAAAAAACATCGTAGCATAACCAGGCATAACCAGACTAAGCGCCATTTTTTATCATAACTTCTAAAATATTATTTTTTCTGCTAAAGGTTTACATAGATAAATTTGCATTAGTGCCTTGGATATACCTTGCGAAAATTGGATCTGTATCATAAGAAACCGTTTTTTAAGGATAGGCAAAATATCGTAGTAGGATATTCTTTGGGAAAAGTCATAGAGGAATATAAATTTATTTTTATATTCCTCTATGGGAAAAGTTAATCGCGATTTCCCAAAATTGTAATTTTGGCGCTTGTTCTAGTCAGGTCTCTGATCTAGTTATGCATAACCAAAAACATTTAACCTAAAATGTCTTTGTGCATAACTACGTCCAATTTTAGGTGTATTATTTAAAATACATATAATGTGTTATATATTTTTATAAAGCATATAAAATTTACAATCAAACGAAATAATAATATACAGGGTGTTCAGTAAAAAAAATACAAGTTTGATTTATAGCTAAAATTTGATAGCTCACAGCAAAAATCTGACCACGCCACTGGACTCTCCGTAAAAAACTGTATGAGACCAAGTTTAACGGAGATACGAGGGGGGGTCCCAAAATGCATTTTTTTTTCAATTTCGCCCTGTATCTCGTATCTCAGAAACGAAGCGGGCTATGAAAATTTTGTTTATACCATCATTTTTCTCACAAAAAAATTAGCACAGTCTTGTGAAAACCGCAACTCTCTATCTTTACTCGTAAGTGAGAGACCCCGTAATATAATCGAAAATGAGACACCCTGTACCGGCACTCTCGGAAGCATTTAAAGATCCTTTACACAAATAGTGCACTATGTAAAAATCGTCCTCTCCTATTGGTCGATCCTCGTATGACGATATGTCTGCGTGAAGCAATCGGTTTCTGTCAAGATCTCTCGTGGTGTAGAGGTTTATACCGCTGGGTCTCACCTGAACGGCCTAGGTTCGAACCCCGTTGGTATTTTTTTTAAGAATATGTTTCTAAACAGTTTTTTTCTTGACTTTGGGTATGTCTTGGGTTAGCACCTGGTTAGTTTCCTTATCTTGAGCCCCCGTAGCGAGCGGAGGGCCATGCGGATCGACCAATAGGAAAAGCCGATTTTTATATAGTGCACTATTTGTGTAAAGGATCTTATAATGCCTCTCCAGCCTCTCGGAACTAGCTTTAGAGACACACCTGACACGAACCCGGATTTCCGATCCTTATCAGAATAGTTTTGCTCGCATTTTACCCGATTTTAAACACTTGGTAAAATACATAATCACGTTAAAATGGTTCGATTTTCGGGTAATTACTAGAATATTAGGTGATTCAGATTCATAATAGCAATGCATTGAATTTAAATTTTATATGTAAAGCACCTATTTCGCACCTAGTAACGTATAACCACAGCTGATTCAATAACCAGCTACTCATCTTGCGGCGGCATCCTTTGATTTGGGAAAGTCAAGTGAAAATTTTAGAAGAGGACCATGAATTAATATTTTTCTAAACGTCTGGGCATCTGAATAATACTTTTGACAGTTCTTTTAATTTAAAATACGATATTTTATCGTCTAAAATCCGTTTGAAAACGATTTTAAATGGCAAAATTGTATAAAAATTCGAAATTTCCGGTCTTTTTAGAGCATTAGCCGTAGCTTCGGACAAGTTTGTCGTGGATTTTGAAGCGAATATTCATTTTAAATTCAGTTCGCTTCGTGTCATTACATTGCCGGAAAAATCACGAAACCGTGAAACTGAACCGCTCAAGGCACTGCCAGGATGCGCAGTGCCCGACACTCCAACTTTCCGATTTCGATAGAGACGAGTAGCTGGTTATTGAATAAGCTGTGGTATAACGTTATAACTAATAAACTAATATCGCGATTGTACTCTAACACAGCCAAATTACGTGAGAGAGTGCATTCAGAAACGAATGGTAATGCGAAGCGACGCCACCTTCTAGGTGGCGTTGTGCGAAGGTACGGTACGGGCCACCAACCTCCAATGGAGGTCGGTGGTAGGGGCACGGCGCGCCGTGCTTAACAACGCCGCGGCGTTGTTAAGGTAATCAAAATGACGTCATCGGGGAGATGTGCTGGTAAACCTTGGTATTTATATATGAACTACTTTTAAAATTTGTCATACTAACCATCTTTATTTTTGTAAATAGATTTGGCCACCTTCCATTACGGGATTGCCTTTTTCACCTAAGAGACAGGCAAACTCATTCACATTAATATACATTTTTTGGGGAAAAGTTCATAAATACAAAGAAGACATGCAAATATGAGGCCCAAACAACAAAACTTATAATTTTGAAATTTTCATCAATTTCTCAAAGTTTAATGACAAGACAAACTTCACTTTTTCACCAACGCGCATTCCGCATATGTCAGGCAATTGTTACTCGACTAATTTATTAGAGTCATTTAGGACCTTGGGCTATTCCCATTATCATTTCTGAACGGAAATATATGACGTCATTAGTTTTACCCTTTCTCTTTCTGAACGAATTTGGGGTGACCCAAGTATTACCTTTCTCCCGAGGTGGGCATTTCTGAACCCGCTCTTTTGATATATGACATATGACAACATGAATCGTCAAGTTTACGATTCTTGTAAATTTTCTACTTATGTGTATAAACTGTTGCCTACTTATACCACAGAATTTTTAATTTGTTTAATTAATCATCTGTCAGATTTGTTGACAATATCTTAATTTATTATAAGAGTAGTGGGAATAGTCAGGGTCGGTCTCCCTTGCCGATTCCCTAAAAGCAGTCTAAAATTACAACAAAGTGAAGGACTTTCTTCAAGTAATTAGTGTAGTGTTGCCTCAGCGAAATATTCAGTTAGTCCGAACTCTGTTCTATCAACGAATGTCCTTGTGATTCTAAAATCATACATTGGAACCTTGGTGGAAATATCTCATCAACTTGTTGGGTTGTTCCCCTGACTAGATAAAGAAAAATGGATATTGCAGGACCCATTTCGGTTGTTATTATTTGTATCATAATATTCGCATTATGTGGATGGTGTTGTAGCAGAAAACGAGAGGGGACAGTTTATGGATGTAAGTAGAAAGCAAAATTCAATAGATGTTGCACTGCATTTTTATAAGAATGAGAAGTGTATTTATATTGTATTGTACAATATACATTTGTCTAATCACAAGGTATTTTTTAGCTTATATTTCGCCTTATCACTTTAGTCAGTGAGAAATAAATATTGCAAACCATTTAGCTTTGCCCACTTTTATATCTATTTCTGGGATTATCTGACCACCAAATTTTACACTTTGGGAAATCAAATATGTAAATAATTACAATTGTATAATAATTATGTTCTATGAGGGGTTAACAAGGTTTTGGCTTATCATTGATGTTACTCTGCAAGATAAATTCATTAAGACATTGATTCGATAGATATATTTTAGGGTTCAGTTGTGATGGTCAGTTAGACCTTTATTCCTTTTAGCCACCTTTTACCTAAATCGAATAATGTTGTTTTTTCAACAACTGCCTAGCTTCCATAGTATCGGAAAAAAATCTCTATGGAAGTAACGGGTTGATTGCAATCAAAAATCGTTTACTCTTGCCTCTGATGAAAGTACTAGTTTCATCCTTTGAGAACATATCTTACACATAGGTACAAATGTTGAATTAAACAGTCTTGATTTGACAGTAACTGAGTACTGCTAAGCATCAACTACATAAAGCTGGTTAAGGTGCTGAGGTTCAAGAATTATCGAAGGCATTATTTAAACAAGTTATTGGTATACTTGTAAGTCATTGGATTCCATATTATACTTAATAGTTAGGTATATGGACTTTAAATACATGAATGTGTATATAAACAATGACTTGGATATTCGTTTAAAAATGAAAATGCTTTGATTTTAACTTGGTTAACTTGGCTACTTTGGCATTTTGTTTTATTTTAGATACCCATACTATTTTATTTTTTAGCATTTGATAAGTTTTGAACCCAGTCACAAATTTAGAAACTAAATACTTTGTAGTTAATTATATTTATTTATTTATGTATCATTAATAGACCAATTACAGCCACCTACAGTACCCAACACAATGTAAATTGTGTCACATCAGTGGTCCAGACTTAGTTTAGAATTAAGATAATTAAGACTTAATTATAATAATGACATTAAGATGAACAATTTTAAAAATGTGCTGGAAAGTAATGATTTAACAAAGATCATGAAAACCCTCCTTCCTTCTGGCCAGTTATAATAGGATTAATTGATTAAGAACTTCTTTAATTATTTTGATTTGTGTTTCAGTTTACTTATATTGTAATCTTTAAAACATTCAGAAGACATTCCATATCCTTCCTGACATGTACACTGCATTTTTTTGAATATATGTAAAGTGTACCCTATCAAGATATAAGTAACTTGCTTAATGCTTGGTAACTTGTTATATGGATATCTTAATTTGATATGCATTTGATAGTAGGTCAAAGTGTATCTGTAAGTGGCTTAGCTGTTAATGCTGCCAAAAATAAATAAATACATAACATTTATTGTTTAGTTTCCTATATGTTCTGAACAATTCTATTTGGAGGTGGTCTCTGTGATGTATATATTAATAAATAAATTAAACTATAAGCTGGAAGGCTCCCTGGTTGCATATTAATTGACTTTCAATAATCTGGGTAATGTAGTAGGTAGTACCTAATATAGATAAAAAATTAACTCAAAATTTACGAAGTTAGTATTGTTGACATTTAGGGACAAACATACAGAAAAGTCTTGGTGAGACATGCTGCTCTATTTTTTTTTTTAAATGGGATGCCCTATAAGTTCTTTACATTAATGATTCATAATCAGTTGAATGTAGGTATCGAGAATGCTATGTCAGATTTGCTCAGAATATTCGACATGTTTTAAAATTTCAATAAAATAAGAGAATTCCTTTTAAAAAATGGCTCACCCTTTGACCCAAAAGCTTTGTTCTTAATTTTGGGCCATACTCCTAGATGTTCAAGCAGATGTGTTTCTTCTTGCCTAAAATGTGACATTTTACTTCAGATGCTCCCACTGTAACAGTTACTTCACAACCAGTGACCCATCCGCAACCATACCCAGTACATGGTGGGCCAGCGCCAGGTACTTATGGAAGTGCCAGTCCATACCCACCAACAATGCCTATGCCTCAACCTCACTCAGGTATGTAAATAAATATTTCCTTTTTGCTTATGAATATTTATGAAGTAAGAATTTCTCCCTTTCGTGCATACATATGCGTTTATATTAATTTAAATAAGGTTATTTAAGAGTACCTAGACAGAGTAATTAATTTGCTTTAATAATTTTTCTGTTGCACAAAATTTCCTAGGAAGGACCATTGTAAATAATGTTATTTTCATGAGAAAATTAGGTCTTAAAAATGATTGAGTTATATATTTGCCAAAATAAAAGAGATTAAATGTTTTTGTGCAGCTGCATCTATTCCTTATCATTATCATTCAAATATCAATGTTAACAGTGTAAGTCATGACCGATAGAACCATGAAGGTGGATCCACATTCTTGCATTTTTAAGATCATAAAAGTCTAGGAATTGGTGTAAATTTCATGCAACATAGGGATAACATAGTCCATGTATATTTTTTTGGCAAAAATACATTCAATCATTTTTGTTGCTGTTCTCCTGAATAAATTATTTTCTATTCTATCAAAATTATATGATGTCAAAGCACAAGAGGCCATTTTGCTGCCGAGTTAAAAATTCATGAAGAAGTGCTTGAATAAGCAGTTGTTACATACCTGCTTGTATTTTAAGCCCAAGCAAATTTAATTTGTTACCATTTATTGTGCAGGGTGCTCGAATGAGGATTAAAAAAGGATATTTTCCTGGCTATAGAAAGGTTTATAATCAAAAACAAATCTCTTATGTATTTACTGGCAGTCTTAAATCATAATTATGATATCCTTTAAGCTGAAAATAAAATTATATTGTTACATGTTTGTATAAATTAGTGTTAAGTAATTGTTATTTTATACCTAATAAACCTTCTATTATTAATTGTTTTCTACAAAACCATATATTACTAGAATAAGTATTTAGATACACTCAATTTAGAGTAAAAACAGTGTTGAAATGATTTTTTTATTTGAGCAGTTTCATACAAACATCCATTTGTTGCCGGTGAAAAAACAAATTTTCCTATAGAATAGAATAGAATTTTATGTACAGACGTCATTTTAAATAACAGCATAATTCTTAGTCTAAATTATAACAATCGTCACAACTAATCAATCTCGTTGTAACTATTGTTTGAAAGAAGGTTAAATTAAATAAAATAAATTAAGTGAAGTAAAGAAAATTTAGATTAAAAAAAAAAGTTCAAAATAAGCACAACAATAGGCATATATGGGGTGATTTCTGCACAAAATAATAAAGCCAATAATAAAATAATCACTAGATATATTTGATTTGTTCTATGAAAATTCCCAATCCAATATTGAAAACATCTATATTTAGTTTGTTCATCACAGAATTTGCAAGTCTTAAAAATCTAGTTATAGGAGAATTGTACCGATAGTTAGTACGATGATATTGTACATAAAATAGACTATTATTTCTTGTGTTATTATGGTACATAAAGCCAATTAAAGATAAAAGCTGAGGTGACTGGACCATAATATGACAAAGAAGCCCAATTAACTCTGTTGCCCTTATATCTATCACACGCGGGTTGAAAATGTTTTCAAAACACATGTTGAAAAATATTTTCCAGACAACTTTATCTAAATAGATGACAGGTGTCTAAATTTCACAGTTTTGATTTGACCCTTTCGCGGGAGATGAGGATGACTCGATAAGTACATTTCAACATCATCATCGTCAATCGGACCATTTGCGGCCACTGCTGGACATAAGTGTCCCATGTTCCATAAATATTGCGACTCTGTTCTGTTCTGCCCAGTTTGCAACAGCTGCTTTTTGTGTAGTTTTCATATGTGCTAGTAGGAAATAGTAAACAATAACTGCCTAGAATTTCATTGACCATTACATTGTTTTCCCAGTTTAGTTTTCAAGAGTAGTTATTAGTGTGTTCCTAACCATTTTCAAGTAAGTCCTGGAAAATATAATGTACATTATTCATGTAAATGTTCGTTTTCAACCTCCGGAGAATTTCCGCACTTGGCGCTAATGCCTCGTGTTTGCCTCCTCGTTTGAAAACTAGTACTTTTAACACTTGTTATGCAATATATTATCTAACATCATCTAGTTTTAAGTGAGGTAAAAATATACAAGGACTGCAGAGAGTGGCAGCAACATTTTTTTTTGTTATTATTATAATATGAAAATATAAAAGATAATAATGATAATCTTGCCACTGTTATATTATTGATTGATCTAAATGACCAGAAAATATATTTACACGCCTGTAAAATTAGATGCCAGTCAAGAACCTTGTGCATTTTATTAATTGTTACGGGGGAATTCCCCGGGATCACAATAGAGTTCATTGATTAAAAAAACTAACTGCTCTTTTTTGTCTCACCTGATTTCTACGAAAGCAATGAGCAATCTCCATCGAAGCTTTCCCAACTTTCTTACCAAAGGCAACCATTATTTGCTTAAAAAAACTCCGAAATCCAGCTGATGAAAGATTTTAAAACATCATTGAATCTCGCAGAAGGCAGATGTACTAAAATAATTTCATGATATTCCTGTTTTTCCTAAGCTGAGTTTAAAGATATGAATGAAGAAACACGCTAATAGCGAATAATAAGATATTGCAATTTACGTCGATACTAGCGAAATTGATGCTAGGTTTGCTCACTTAGATAGGGAAATGACAGGTTGAGCAGATTAGAAAGTTTGACACCTCATATTTTCGAACAAAAGCCTCCAAAATCATGTTAGAATGTTTGGATCTTTTCTTGATGAACTATTTTGTATTACAATGTAAGAAATGTGTTTTATCTGCTTATAAGACAATCTGTTTGACGCAAATTCCGCCAATACCTTTTCTCTGTATAGCTTTGCTCTCTTATGCAACTTAATTTATTTAATGTATACTTTATTATTTTCAGGCTTTTATCCTTCAGCGATGGGTATGTTATGTTGTATTTTGAGCTAATGTGTAGACTTTTGCTTAGTTTTAATTTCTTTGTAGAGTACTTTTTTTAGCAATAGTTCACTTCATATTTAGTCAATATTAAGTTTTTGCGCAAGAGGTGCAAACATGATCAAAACATGTTTATTGCCACTTTGCCAAATGCATGTCAAATAATTACCACAAATTTGTCTATTTGCAAAATTGTTTTTTTTTTTGGAATTTGAAGTTATATCCATATATATTTATATAGAGAACTAACTTTCCCCCTCTTCCATTTGTTTAGACTACTTTCAATTGGATGTTATGATGCTATTAATGGGTTTGGTTTTTCTGTGCATAACTCTGGTTACACTTATTAAATTGGGCGTGCCCTGTGATTTGTTAGACCGAATCATTTCATATCACCAAAATCGATTCTAACGCGTTGTTTATATAGTAATAATCTATAAATATAACTAACAATAGTAGAAATGTTTTCAGTTTAGATTCGTTTATTGATTGGCTTTGACTACTTTTTGTGGCTAGATGTGATGCTTTTTAGTGCACCGTTGAGTTTTAGCTATTGGCACGAATTCAGATTCACATCTTGTATAATTATTGTATTTGAGAATTGGTAAGAGATTTCACTTTAACCTCGTTGAATTGTATATTGTCGAAAATAAAAGCAGGCAACTTCTGCAAAAAAATAGTTCGTACTATAGTTTAGTCAGGTAAAAATATGCTGTAGCTAGATCAAGATTGGTAATAGATAGATGGTAGCATTCACTTTAAAATTCGAAAGGTTACTTGCACACGCATATATAAAAAGTGAACATTTCATGTCAGTCATTTTAATTAAAGTACTATATATCTAGTAAGGCATTTCAGTAGCAGGTAGTGGTGATTTCTATATTTATTTTTCATTAATAACCGACGATATTGGCGTGATTTCGAAGATTGTTTATGGTCAATCCTTTTTTATCCGAAATATAACATTAATTGACATTAATAGTGATCAGGTAATATCTGTTTCAGTAATTCCAGGACAAGGTTATCCATATAATTCAGGAGCACCTTATCCACCCAACTCAGGAGCACCTTATCCACCAGTTGGAGGAGGCGGTCCTTACCCGCCAGGGCCTGCCCCAGGTGGCTCTCCCTATCCTCCTACAGGTAAACTTTTATTTTTGCTGTATATCTGTATATTCACTGTGTAATCACACGTGATTAGTTTTATCAGGCAGCAGCTTATTTAAAGATTGCCTTCCTCCAATGTTTAAAAAACTATAGTTTAATTATCAGCACAGTATTAGCACAATTCTAAAGCAGGTTGCAGTATCAGCCATGTAAAATGGCAGACTGGAAAAAATAGCGAGAGTGGTCTAGCATTCCAATTTCAAAATTGTTAACAGTGACAATGAATTTAGTGGCTATAAATTTTTTCGCAATACCGATGTCTTTCTGAGGGAGGAAATTCAGACATCTTTTGCAACTGCTCCCGATGAAACATTTCTTGCATAAGGTCCCAAGTTTCGAATTTGCAAGGACCTGCAGGAAGGATGAAATGACTAACTTAAAGGTTAGTGATGTTACCGAGTTGCAATCATCTGTTTTTGTAAAATTGTCCCAGACAAAGACAAAGACTTCAAGAACGTTTACTATTATAGTAGACGATGACAAAGAAGATTTCACTTTCTTGGCAATATCAAAGAAATATATGGCTTTGCGACCAAAAACTGCCAAAGATCAACGGTTTTTCCTGTCATACGAGAAAGGTAAACGTTCAATTCAACCCGCTGAAAAACCCAACTATTGGGATGCTGCCTAGTGTATTTAAAGTTGACTATCCCACAGCGCTATACGGGATAATGTTTGCCTCGTTCCTCCGGAACTTTATTATAGTCCGTGCGGTTCGCGAAGAAACGTAGCAAATTGAGTTAAAAGCATGAAACTTGGATGGTTGCTTAATAGGTTATTTTAGGCGAATTCACCCAAAGCACCTAACATTTTGTCCCTGAGGGTGGTTTTTAAACCCCTACTCCATTTTTGAAGAGTTGACATTTTTTAAATGTCTATGTGATCGTATTATTTCAATATTGGTATCATTTTAGATTAATTCGAATATGAGAAATTGAAAAAAATATATCTCATAAGTGTCAAAAATATCGCTTTTAACATTCCTACCTATCTAAACAAATATAATGGCGATTTCTATAGAATTTGGCATGCCAGATCCAAAAAAATATGTTTCAAGTCTGTGCAGCTCACCGATACAGCACTAGAGGGAAGTGATGTACCGGAGCACGTAT
Organism: Pissodes strobi; assembly: GCA_016904865.1. Lineage (NCBI taxonomy): Eukaryota > Metazoa > Arthropoda > Insecta > Coleoptera > Curculionidae > Pissodes > Pissodes strobi. The sequence goes on from MU181946.1 coordinate 861,881, forward strand.
GCCAGAACGTATTTGCCGCTTTCATACTTTTGTTGTCATTGAACTAGCTTAAATTAAGAAAAAAATAAAATAAAGAATTACATCTAGTTACTTTAATAAATGCTGTTTAATGGTATGGAATGAACTGAAAGGGTCAGAGGGGGGGGGGGGGGGGGGGGGGGGGGGGGAGGTCAGTGGGATGATAAGTTATGATGTTTGTTGGATCATCTGCAAAGAGTATCATGTTTGGATCCTCTCTAAAGTTACAAAGGTCGTTAATATATATTAAAAAGAGCAGCCGCCCCTAGACCTATCCCTGGGGGACACCATGCTTTACAGCCTCAACGTTTGAGCATTCACCGTTAAAGGAGACAAATTGGGTTCGGTCGGACAGATAGGACTTTGTCAGAGCAACACTTCGATGATCAAAATTGTAGCAGGCTAGCTTCTCAATTAAAATGTCATGTGGGACACAATCAAAAGCCTTCGTTAGGTCATAGAACGATGCATATGAATCAAGACCAGCCTCCAGACCCTCCGCCACAATCTCAACGAGGTTATTTATTGCCAGAGTAGTTGATTTTTTATTTCGAACTCCATATTGCCTTTGTAAAAAAAGATTGTTTTCTTCAAAAAAGTGATTCATTTGATCTTTCAGGATTGATTCATAGATTTTAGACAGAATGGGCAGTAGAGATATGTGGCGATAGTTAGAGAGATCATCAGTTGTTCCCTTGTTTTTGAAGATGGGTATTATTGAGCATTGGGGAAAATGTCATTAGCAATGCACAGATTAATAAGTTTGGTGAGAGGATAAGTTATGACATGCTTCAAGGTTTTGATGATTTTATATCAAAACAGTCCTTACTGGTGGTGTTTTTAAGGTTAGAAATTTTTTGACGAACCTCATTGAAAGTTGTTCCATGAAAGAGGAAAGGCTCAGTGTTAATGTTTTTGGGTAGGAACTGTTCAAATAACTTGTTTTGGTCAGATTGGAAATCACATTATCAGCAATATGTGCAAAAAAATTACTGAAGTTCTGAGCATTCAAGGCAGAGTCCTCAGAAGAATTTGACTGTCTCGAATTTTGTTTTATAATTTTCCACATGGCTATCTGTGGCCTGGGAGCATTATTTATGACATTATCATAGGCTTGCCTGAATCTTAGTTCTATATCTGGATTTGTAATCATTGACTTGAGTGGACGGAACTAGGGCTGGATACTGCTAATTGAAGGAGTGGAGAGTGTGGATCCTATCATGCATCCCCTTCAGCTCATCATTGAACCAGTCCATGACAGTCTCCCCAATATGACTCCCGCTCTTGGTTCTTAACGAAAAACATGATTCATATGCATCTGTGATAACATACACAAACCTCTGAGACCTGACATCAATGTCAATACTCGACTCACCGATGAAGCCCCAGTTTACCTCCTCAATGCGGTTATACAGTAATAAAAGACCTTCCTGGGTAATTGCCCTATATGTGATGCGGCTTTTGTCTTGCTTAGTTTTAAAACCGGGTTTAAAGGAAAGGATAACACCCCTGTGATCAGAAATATGGTGCAGTTCAAGAGGCCTGCAAGAGGACTTCTCAGGCATTATGTTGGGAAATATATTATCAATACAAGCATCATTCCTAGTGGCAAAGTCCACTGACTTATTAAGGCCAAAAGATTGCAGCAAAGAAATTAGCTGTCTTAAATTGTTGTCATTATTATGAAACTGAACATTAAAGTCACCTGTCAGGACCATGCCAAAGGACAGATCCAGCCTACCCAGAGCCTCAGCCAGACTCTGCAAAAAAGCACCAAAATCACTCTGAGGGGATCTATAAACAGTTACCAACTGAGTTGAGCAGTGCTCCAGGAAGACCCCAGATATCTCACATGTGATCTCCTCAGAGCATCCATCAATGTCAAGGTTTTTAAAGGCACTACAATTTTTTATGTAAATAGCCACACCCCCATGACTTTTAACTTACCGGCAGAAACCGGAAGCAGCACAGAAACCATGTATACGAAAGTTGAGAAACTCCTCACCATTCAACCAATGCTCATTCAGACAAAGAAAATGCACATCATTCTCCCTAAGGACTACCTCAATTTCTGACAGCTTATTACTTAGGCTTTGTATATTAACATGTAAAACATTTAAAACAGATTTATTTACAACCTTGAGCGCTGAGTCATATCCTGGGAGGACAGCCTCTTGTCTGCGTTCTGGCGTTGGAGATTTCGAAAATGGTTGATTATAATGCCCTCTGACCATAGCTTGCCATCCATAATCTTATCTTTGACTCCCAATCTAAAAGATTTCACTTGTCAGAACTTGGTCTGCATTTATTCGCAAGTGCAGTCAGCTTCCAAACTGTTTTTTTTTTTTCAGAAACTGGAGGATATGTTCAGCTTCCGTGTTTTTCGAAAGTCCTGATATGAAGAGCCAGCTAAGTTTTTTGGCGGCCTGTAGTATATCAGCTTCTTTGTTTGACCCAATTATTGGTTCTGGTCGATTTCCCACAAATATTTTCATTTTTCGCGATTTTACCTCAGTCCAAGGTGTATTTGCCGAAGTTTCAGGGGTATTTTGGGTCGCGCATAAAAAAACTGCCTTCCTAGGCGAATAATTCATTGATATCTCGAGCTGCAACAAAGCAAAATAGTTTTATTATAGGATAGGTCGTTTTGTGCAAATCGTTTACCTCTTATTACTGCATTCCCCTTTACACTTCTTGCAGGCAAGGGTGCAGGGCAATTCACTTCTGCATCGTATTGTGTCACATGGCGTGTTGCACCCACCTGTATCGAGTGATCTGCATGCTTTCCAACCATGTGGTTTTTTTCGACCATAATGGTATCCATTTGCCTTCTTCATCATCTCTATATCCTCAGCTACTTGGTTCAGGGAGACCATGTTGATGTATCTGATCCGCTCTACCCCAAATGTGACCCGTCTAGTAAGCTTTCCGTAATGTGTGCTCATGTTGAGCAGCTGCAGTTGGTGGAATAAGCGTCAGTGGACGGCAAATATTTCCTGGCCTTATTTAGCTCATTGGTCGACTGGACATTATTTGAACATATTTTTCGAGTGCTCCATGAACATCGTCTTTTAACTCATCGCAGGGCAAATATATTGCACGAAATACGGATGCTGTTTCTTCAGTCCAAGCTTTCCACGCCGATCGTTTCCCTTTTGATGACAGAAATGATATGGTCACAGCTCGAAAAAAAAAACATGAAAACCGCGTAGAGCTTATGCTTTTCTATTGTTCTGCAGATATTCCTTCCAATTAGTTGGTAAATAACCTGTTAAATATATCGTTAAAAATGTAAAGTTATAAATTATGATACAATTTGTGGGTAGATCTTGTTTTCTGAATTCAGAGCCACGGTTTTGCCTTGTGGTTTTTTTTACTATTAGGGTCCCATACAAAATCTACACGTTGCGAACCATGAGTTTCCATGATTCTGTTGGTATGCGATTTTATCTGCAGATTGACATAATCCAAAAACGACTTGATAATTGGGCGTGATTTAACCATGTGGACAAATGCGGCAGCATCGAAGGGAATACCATCACATTTTTCAGGATTTGGAAATTTTCTGGTAATTGTGAGATTTTCAAGTATAATTGTGAGATCCGCCTCTACTCCCCCACGCATCTCTCCATTGACAGATAGAGAGGGTGGACAAACTTGGTTCCTACTCAGAAAACGTATCACGGTCCAAATCCCGCACTGTACTAACTATAAACAGTTTTGAAAACAACTATACGTCCAAAAAAGCCCGCCCGGTAGGTCTTATGGAGATGTTATTTTCTTTGAACTCATATTCGAATTAGTCTAATTTTTAGTAATTTCAACCCATTAAAAATAAAATAGGGGTTAAACCACAATCCTAAGGGGTAAAAATTGAGGTGATGCCTGTCAAATCACTTAAATAGTCTAAAAACTACTCTGCAAAGTTTCATGCTTTTAACCCAATTTGTTAGATTTTACCCATTTTAATGGTCGCTGGAGGGGACTTTTTGGTTGTAAAGCACCATGAAGGTTGGCGCTCGTCAAGTGTATTCAGATAGCCAGAAAAATAAGTTCCCGCACCACAGACCCTCCTGGTAACACAAATGTTACTACCACCAATCAGATTGATGTTATTCATCAGAGGGAATCATTAGAGAGAAATTTGCCTATTATAAATGTTTGAAATTGTAACCATTGTATTTCAGCATAACGATGAATAATTGGGTTCGATGTCTTATAAGATGTTTTCAATACTTCTAACTTTGATCTGAATGAAAATAAATTGAATGTAACCTATAAATAGAATTGAAGGCCAAATTTCAATAATTTTTTTTCCTAAAGATCAAGTTTCTCATCTCAATTCAACATTGCAATGAAATGTATATAATCTTAGGATTTGTTTTCATTTGAATGCTATTTTATCTTCCCTTAAGTAATACATATCTCTCTCATTTTAAGTAAGATAATTTAAAATTTTAACCAAATTATTTAAAATAGTTTGACATCATGAAGTTAGGAAAAACAGAATACCTAAAACGCCACGTCACTTTTACTTCTAATTAGCTACTGAGAAATTAACGTTTTGCCGCGGGTCTCATTATCGTGTACTTTGGAAGAGGGTATAAAGGTAGATTTTGTTTAAAAGATTGGGCTAGCTAAGGCCAAGAGATATATGCTAATGCTGGAATAAGCATATGCATCTGTAAAATGGCTAAATCAAAATAATATATTGGTAAGATTTTAAATTACTTCCATGTCGTCTCTGTTGTTTCGGCCGATTTTTTTGTTGCATTTAAGTTGTGCGACTGATCCTGTGATGACTTTCGAATGGTTTGAGATATTTACACACACATATTGTGCTGAAGGGATGGCATTTTAAGTTGCTTTGGATAATTGACTCCAAATTCCTCGCTGCTATTCATAAGGAATCAGTGTAGTGAAATAAATAGTTTTAATATCGTTGTGCATGTAGGTTGTGTTATCCATCCTATTTCCGCTGAAATGTAGTATCTCTGTTCGCCATAGCCATATCCCACAGTATCTTATATTATTATAGGGTACACATATAAAGCTTTTTGTTTGCCTAGGTTTCTTCGCGATACGTTGTGTATTATTAATTCTTATGAATATTTTCATTTGTGCAATTAAACCGTATAAATAAATTAAGTTACGTGCCCGGCATAATCTAATGATACATAGTTCTATTCTAGGAATAGTGATTCATGAGAAACGCCAACAGAAATATATACACTCACAATACGATAATTGGGTTTGGTACGTGGTCTTGGAAGCTTTCTAAATTAGCGCCGAAAATCAAAATTATATGAGATTGAAATTGTGTTCTGCTGCTAAGATTAAACTATCTAAAATACTAAGGTTATAAGCCGTTAAATGTATTGGATGTTAACTTGCTAACTTTATTCTTGAAAAAAAAAACAAATATCCAGGCATGAAAATTAGTATGACGCGCTATTTAATTGTGGAAACGGTCTTTTGTTTACCATAATTCTTATATCCCTATTGTCGAAAATCAGGTATATAATAAGGATAGTTTGAATAAGTAATAAATATATTTATTATTATAATTTTTTACTTTTTCTCGGTTTTTCCTGATTTCTCTCTACTCTAGGCAAACGGATTGTACCGAATCTGTCTAATGCGGTCATTGTTTAAGATAAGTTGCATGTTTTCAGTACTGTTGCATTCCTCTTATTTTCTTCAATAAAAGTCTCGATCAAATTATACGAAGTGTTTTATTATAAAGGTTTGCGAATTTTAAAAGAGCAGAGCGACAGTTTGATTAATTAGGAGGACAAGGCTAGAGTGACGATTCGGACTAGAGTGTGGTTTGTTATTCTGGACCTCGTAAAGAACAATTAAGTGACTTTTGGTTTTTATTTAGATAAAAGTTTAATCAAGCAGTGCGAAAAGAAATTATTTTAATTATGTTTAAAATCGATAACTTGGCGACAAAGAGATGGCTCAACTAAACGCGTGAGTTTTAACGCAAATTAAATGACGGAAATTGATAACGCGTTGCAAAATAAGAAGTCGTATAAAACAACTGGTTTTGAAATTAATGGAACATGAAATAATATTGGGGTTAATATACCTAATACTAATATATTATTAAGGGCTTAGATTCTAATAATCCTAATCCTAACAGTACTATGACTTTCTGTACATGTATCTCTGTATCTAGCCGAAGTTGTTTTAGGTATCACGTGAAGTTTTTATGTGTAATGCCTGTTGTGGATATTATGGACATGATTTGCACCCTTTCGTGTTTCCAGGTTCTTTCAGCTTCTATTACCAAGGGAGTGCATTTTGCTAATGATATTATATGTGGGTATCGCTACATCTATTAGATGTTGCCTTGTTTTTTATAATCCGTAATCTGTCTCTTGTGTGGTACAGTTTTATCAGTGTGTATAGTTACACCGTAGTACAGTTTGAAGTGTTCGGAGTGTAATTACAATATTATGTTTCTGTTGATATTAGGTTAAATTTAAGTGCTAATGTCTGGTCTTGCATGGGTCATTTTCATTTATCTCCTTTTATTTCATAATGTTTTTTTTGGGACCTGATCCTGTATTGCTAATATTAAGACCCCTGTCTGTGAAGAGTTGTCCTTTTTTGTATGTGTCATGTTTGAGGATATATTCGTTGTTTATAATGTATAGGTGTTTTCCATGTGATTTCTTCTATGACCATTGCTCTACGTTGTCTTGTGGTTGTGTTTCAGATTATGAGGGATTCAGCGGTGTGTATTCTTTATCTGTTTTTGTTATTGTGCAAGGAAGTATTTTCTCAGGATTTTTATCTGGTTTGCGCGCGGTGTGTGAATTTATATGAATCCGTCTTTGTTTATTTATGGCAGTGGCACAAACACTAAAGGGAGATCCTATGGCATCCTTAAGGTGCCAGGTTATAAAATGAAAATTCTAGATTAGTAATTTTGATTTGTTGGTAGAACAATGAGTTCTTCTGAAGAAATAGTGTTGGTCGCTACTTTATTATCAGATGAAGAAGAAAAAGCACGAACTAAATGCAGACCACGGCGTCATAGATTCTGGGTGCATAATATACAGGGTTAGTAAAAAGAACCGGAACGCTTAAATATCTTCAAAATCATTAAAGCTACATTTACAAAATTCGGTACCTATGGGTTCCCGGGCGTGCGGAATTGAACCATGATATCGGCACTGTTGCCAGATTTCCCAGTTTTGAGTTACACGGAGTCATTTTATTATCTTAAATGGAACACCCCACTTATTTTTATTGCAATAAATTGGGCGTATCAAATTTAGTAAGATCCCAAATTTTCAAAATTTTATCTTTTCTAATTGCTGAGATGTGACAACAAAGCATTATTAGTAAAAAGTACCGGAACGCTTAAATATCTTCAAAATCGCTTAAGCTGCATTCACAAAGTTCGGTACCTGGGAGTTTCCGGGCTTGCAGAATTGAACCATGATATCGGCACTGTTGCCAGATTTCCCAGTTTTGAGCTACACGGAGTCATTTTGTTATGTGAAATGGAACGCCCCATTTGTTTTTATTGCAATAAATTGGGCGTATCAAATTTAGTAAAACACCAAATTTTCAAAATTGTATCTTTTTTAATTGCTGAGATGTGACAACAACGCATTTTTAGTAAAAAGTACGAGAACGCTTGAATATCTTCAAAATCGCTTAAGCTGCATTTATAGAATTCGGTACCTGGGGGTTTCCGGGCATGCTGAATTGAAGCATGATATTGACACTGTTGCCAGTTTTTCCAGTTTTGCGGTACACGTAGTCAAAAATGTGATCTTGTCATATCTCAGCACATAATAGATAAAATTTTGAAAATTTATAATCTTACTAAATTTGGCGCACTCAGTTTGTTGCAATAAAAACAAAAGGGGCGTTCCATTTAAGCGTTCCCGTTCTTTTTACTAAAAATGCGTTGTTGTCACATCTCAACAATTAAAAGATACAATTTTGAAAATTTGGTGTTTTACTAAATTTGATACGCCCAATTTATTGCAATAAAAACAAATAATGGGATGTTCCATTTAAGATAACAAAATGACTCCGTGTAGCGCAAAACTGGGAAATCTGGCAACAGTGCCGATATCATGGTTCAATTCTGCAAGCCCGGAAACCCCCAGGTACCGAGTTTTGTAAATGCAGCTTGAGCGATTTTAAAGATATATAAGCGTTTACTAAAAATTTACATTTGCATTTACTAAAAATGCGTTGTTGTCACATCTCAGCAATTAGATGAGATAAAATTTTGAAAATTTGGGGCCTTACTAAATTTGATACGCCCAATTTGTTGCAATAAAAATAAGTGGGCCGTTCCATTAAAGATAACAAAATGACTCCGTGTAGCACAAAACTGGTAAATCTAGCAACAATGACGATATCATGGTTCAATTCCGCACGCCTGGAAACCCCCATGTACCGAATTTTGTAAATGTAGCTTTAACGATTTTGAAGATATTTAAGCGTTCCGGTTCTTTTTACTAACCCTGTATGTAAAAAACGAAAACAATATGGCGAATTTCATACATTGTTCCCTGACTTAGTAGATGATGATGAAAAGTTTCGTCCATTTTTATTGTTTAAAAATTGCAAAACATGCATATGACACGTATGTATACAATTCTGTAAACCTTTAAAAGAACTAGTCACTAGTCTAAGTTAATAACCACAACAATTACTAGACTCCAGGGATAGCGGCGCCCTGCACTCTGTCCGTTGACTTCCATGTCTTCGTGATGCAACCAGTTGTTTGTAAGTCCGCTGATGGTCTATGGGTCTGGATGGTTAGCCTTCACTTCGGCGACCCGGGTTCAAACGTCAGTAAATCCGTCATTACTCGACTGTGTAGGCGGCAGTGAAGTTTCGTTTTTCCTCCGCCGGAGCTTTACTTTTCACTTTTCCGCCGCCGGAGGTAAAAGTGTTATCATAGCAACATAGATAAAATACAAACAAACATCAAAATAAGCGTCAACAACTCAAGAGTTATTAAACTAAAATTTGTATTTATCACTCTATGTGTGACTGCATTTCTAAAAATCACTAATTTAAGAACAAATTGGTTATTATTTAATCGAACTTACCCAATAACTGCTTATCAATACGGAATTAAAACGCAATCGAAGACACAATTTTAAAAATATAATTATATTGTTGACAGTGTCCACTGACAGCTTTATGTTACATTACTATAGCAACAACCTGAGCCTATTCACCGCACCGGTCTAAGCCGCCTTGCGAACCCACTTATCTTTAATAATAATAATTATTACTATTAAAAAGAGACTTTTTGCATTAATTTGTCGACATTTGAAGAAAAAACAGCATATTTTATTTGGAGGAAAAGTTACTTTTCATGGCTTGCTCTCTATTACCAGCCTCACTCCGTTCGGCTGCTAAACACGAGCGCGCCATGAAAAGTATCACTTTTCCGCCATATAAAATAATATACTATTACCTTCAGCCATGTAGAACTACCTGGAAATTCTGGATTTTACACCGACAATATAGATGAGACCCCAAATGAAGTTAGATATAAAGCCAAAGCTAAATTTGCAGAAAACGGTTTGGTCTGGTGTGCCATATCGGAAAGAGGTGTATCCAGGCCTTTTGTTAGTTGCGTAAGAGGAGAGGCAGTGAATGCTGAGGTCTATATTAGAGACTGTCTCACAAATTTAGTTAATTTTATCAACCAGCATCACGGCGATGGAAATTGTATATTTTGGCCGGATCCATCAGCACATTATGCCCGGGCTACAGGGACTGGCTGGAAGCCCAAAACATTCCGTATGTGCCCAGGATTGATAACCCCCCCAATGTTCCTCAAGCCAGGTCAATTTAAAATGTTTGGGCTCGATTGGCTCAGAAAGTCTACGACAACGGTTGGGAAGCCCGAGACGAGCACGAACTTCGGCAGCGAATCTTCCGAAAAGTAAGAGAAATTAATATAAATGACGCCCAAAACCTCATGAGACCAGTTAGACGTGTATTGCGAGTTATTGAAGAACATGGACCTTTAGCGGCAATAAACTAAATTATTATGGTAGAGTAAGAATTGATGTTTCAGAAAAGTAATGTCAAACTTTTTCTTATGTAACAGGGGTTAATTAATACGGCTTTCGCAAAGAGAGATATTGACCTATATTACTCATATATAGAGTAGGGCAATTGAGAACTACGGAGAGTCTCGAGCGATTGCGTTGGATATTTCGAAGGCATTCGACAGAATTTGGCATGACGGATTGCTCAACAAACTACCGTCCTTCGGACTGCCAGCCTCTCTCTGCAGCTGGCTTGCCAGTTTCCTTAAGACCCGATCTCTGAACGTCCTCGTCTATATTAATGACCTGCTAACCGAAACGAATAATCCTGCTTATAGTTTTGCAGATGACAGTACCCTTGTCCCAATTTAGATCAGAAAAACTTTTACAGGAACAGATTACAGTGATTAATCAGGACCTGGGCAAGGTTCAAACCTGGGGCGACAGAAATTTGATCCAGTTCAATGCAGCAAAGACCCAAGCAGCCACGATTACCAAGAGGGCCAATACGTCTAGCCCTGACATCATTATGGGACGATCGACCATTTTCTTCATCCTCGCAAATCGGACTACTGGGTGTCTCGGTCAACAGCAATATGTCGTGGCATGACCACGTTGCTAAGATCACAAAATCAGCCTCCCAGAAGCTTAGTGCGCTATTTCGCAGCAAAAAACTGTATACACCGCAGCAGTTGCTCTTGCTCTGTAAAAGCGCAAATAAGACCGTGCTTAGAATATTGCTCACACATCTGGGGTGCCGATGCCGCACCAAAGCACACCCTAAAGTTGCTGGATTCCATTCAGAAGAGAGCTGTGCGTCTCATCGGCGACCTTGAGTTGACCCGGAATCTGGATAGTCTGGAACACCGCAGACATGCCTGTTTTATAGATACTTTCACGGCAGATGTTTTCAGGCTTTGGCCCGTCTCATCCCGCTCCCTGGCAACGCCTGTCAGACAGTCACAACAGACAAGAGCACCGTGTGTGCGAAGATGTTGATTGACGCGATTCTTAAACAGTTGTAGGTTGTGATTTAGGGGGAAACAGATGTCCTGGAAGCGAGCTCCACAGTGATGCAGTGCGCCAGACAAAGAAGTCCCTGTAAAGCGACGTTCTAGGCGTTTCTAGTTGTACGACGAACGGATGCGCCCTAGCCGTCTGTCGTCACTGTCTGACAGGTGCCGTTAGAGGCGGGATGATGCTGGCCAAATCCTGGAAACATCTGCCGTGAAAATACCTATAAAACAGCGAAATTTCGGCCACATGTCTGTGGTGTTCTCTATCCAGATCCCGGGTCAACTACGAGACGCTCAGCTCTCTTCTGAATGTAATCCAGCAGCTTTAGGCTATTCTTAGGTGCGGCGCGCGGGGCCCCAGATGTGTGAGCAATACTCTATGCACGGTCTTATTTGCGCTTTGTAGAGCAAGAGTAGCTACTGCAGTGCATATAGTTTTTGTTGTGAAATAGCTCACCGAGCTTCTGCGAGGCTGACTGCGATGTTAGTAACGTGGTCATGCCAGGACAAATTGCTGTTGACCGGGACACCCAGTAGTCCAATTTATGAGGATGAAGGAATGGTCGACCCTGGCATAATTATGTCAGGGCACGCCGCGTGGTAGACGTGGCTGCTTGGGTTTTTGCAGCCTTAAATTGGTCCTCTCATCCCAAGTTCGAACTTTCTCCAGATCTTGATTAATTGTTGTGATCTGCTCCTGTTTGTAGCGATCAGTCTCAGTCGCTGGTAAAGGTTTTTCTGATCTAAATTAGGAGACAAGGGTACTGTCATTTGCAAAACTGTAAAAATCCTTCTTTCCGATCTCTGTCAAAATGTGCGCTCGATATCGAAACATATAATAACCAAAATTGATGTAGAAAAGTTTTATCTATTTACTTTGCCCATATGATTTTTATATAAGAGCTGTCATAGCAGGTATTTTCGACTTTTCAACATAATAATAATCATTTCAACTTTTTCATTTATATTTCCAGGCTACCCACCACAACCAGGATTCCAAAACCAGCCTCCTCCTTATGATGTAGCAGTGTCAATGCCGCATGTTCACCCCACACCACCCCAGGCGGAAGCATATGGAAAGCAGGCTCCTTACAATCCACATTACCAAAGTTAAACAGTATAATTACAGGTTATTATGGTAAAATAATTGAGAATTATAAGATTTGTAATGGATAAAACTTCTCAGTGTTACCAGGTCATCTAGACTTACTTTTATCTTAAGTATATTTTCATATTTATTTACACACCTTGTTATCAAAAGGAAGGGCATATCAGGACAATGACATCTCGACCTAATTGATTTGAGATACCTGTAATATCAAGCTGCACTCTTTGGATTCAATGTCATTGCCGCTAAGTGTTTGTAGTGAAATTCACATTAAATATGTTTGAACCCAGGACCAGCAAATTTTTCGAATATTGAATACAATACTTACATTTCCTGACAGTAAAATTAAATCCCCATATTATGCTTTTAGTTGTTAGATTCACGAGTCCAAGCGAATAGTTTTTTGCTTAAATTGATAGAGTATGTTAATTTGTATTTATATTATTTTTAAAGCTCTGTATGTTCCAAACATGTATATGTGGTAGATACATTTCTCATAAGTGAAGTTGAGGTGATGTCTCGGTGTCAATATACTATAAAGATTTCACTGATTAGCATTAGTTTGGTATAGTTTTGTCTTTTTTTTTGTATAATAAGCTGATATTACTAGCGAAAACTACATTCTCATAATATTAGTGATAAATTCATACTGATTTACATAAGCAGTAGAGTAGTTGGTTTTGACGGAATACTAGATAAAATGTGAACCTCATTTTTATTCCTCAATGGTTTTAAAGAATATTTATTTGGTATTTTAGACAATCGGCCTCTTCCTTTGGTGTTTGGGAACATATAGCCCAATTTAGTAGATTTTTAAATAGTTATCCAAGGTTTTGGATCGTTATTTAAGAATTAGGCAAATGGTGTCAAGAAGTATTAGTGCTATTTTTATTCTTTAAGGAAAGGTAGGTAGTGCATGGTAAAGATGGATGACAGATGTCCTCTTTTCTATGTAGGAAAATATACAGAGCTTAATGGCAAGGAGGTGTAGAAGTTGAAGAAGCCTGTAGGGTTTTGATTTCGATTATGAGATGGAATTGTCCAGCAATAAATACAAACTATCATGTAGTTAAAATATTTTTGAAAATTAGGCTCCTTAATCGCTATAGTTTCTGAGACTGAGACGTATCTGACCTTATTGACGAAATTGTTACGATTATATTAAAAGAATACCGCGTTTTCAAATTAAGTGTTATTAGCTAACTAGTAACAAATAACGAACAAAATTATATGAAAAGAGTAGTACAAATGGAAAATAATAAGATCAATTGTTAGTTTTGAAAATTATCTTTAATTACAGAAATGGTGACCATGAGTCTGTCAGAAGATTCCTAGCTAAAAAGCCAATTTTTTTCAAAAGTTATGAAATAGTATTGTAATAGCATTTTTTTAATTAATAAAACAATATTGCAATTTTTGTTTAATTTACTGAAAGAGAAAAAAATCAAATTGTAAGTGATAATAGGTATATTTTGGAAAATAGTAGAGCAAATTTTCAAATTTGAAAAGTCAATTGAAACTTGGCTTATCATTAACCATTAACTGGTGGCGTATTTAGGAAGCCTCCGCGTTACAGAACCCCATTAAAATAACGCCACCTGATTGGCTAAATAAGCACGAGTGTTACACTAGCCGCAGCCGTCAATGTTGTTTACGTTTTTTCGCTTCACGCATTTGTATTCATGCAATGCCTTCCGCTCGCTGCGGGACGCAATCAACAAAAACTAACTGACCCAAAAAAAAATATATTTAAAACTTGCAACCAATTACTTCGGCGTTATTTCACTGGGGTTCTGTAACGTGGAGGCTTCCTCAATGCCGTAACTGGTGACCCAATTTTTAATTAGTCTCCTGAATCTGATAGACTCCTAGCTAAAAAAGCTGTTTTTTCAAAAGTTATGAAATAGTATTTTAATGGCATTTTTTTTATTAATAAAACAATATTATCATGTTTTTTTTAAGTTATTGAAAAAAAAAACAAATTGCAAGTGTTAAAATTAAAACATAATAGATATATTTTATATAAAAATTAAAAAAAAAAAACAACAAAATATGACTTTTACACGAAATCTGCAAATCGCAAAAATACACAATTTTTAGCAATCGTTCGAGAACGCTGCATAAGTATGGGTGGCTGGCACTTAGTGCAAAGATATGCAGTCTTTCTTCTTAATTTTACTGGGCAGTTCTTCTTGTTCATTAGCTTTATTTTCAGAAATAATAAGGATGCTTCTAATAAGTTGTTTCAGTTGCCTTTGTATCGTTTGCGTTTCAAACCTTCTATACAAATCTAAGGAAACTAATTCATCTGCCAGGGTTTCTATAAATTTGAATAATTCAAAATAGTATTTTAATGGCATTTTTTTATTAATAAAACAATATTGTCATGTTTTTTTTTTTTAAAGTTATTGAAAAAAGAAAAACAACAAAATATGACTTTTACACGAAACCTGCAACTCGCAAAAATACACAATTTTTAGCAATCTTTCGAGAACGCAGCATAGGTATGGGTGGCTGCCAGTTAATACAAATATATGCAGTCTTTCTTCTTAACTTTGCTGGGCAGTTCTTCTTGTTCATTAGCTTTATTTTCAGAGATAATAGGGATGCTTCTGATAAGTTGTTTCAGTTGCCTTTGTATCGTTTGCGTTTCAAACCTTTTATACAAATCTAACGAAACTAATTCATCTACCAGGGTTTGTATAAATTTTAATCTGGTCCAATTATTTTCTGGTACAGAAATAAACATAATGTAGGAATTAACGCCACAGGTGTACCATTTTAAAAAAAAAAATATGTATATTCTGCCTACAGAAACGAAGAAAATGTTTATAAAAATTCAATTCATCTGATCAAATGATGTAAAAAAGGTGTGTACGGAATTAAATCACTTCCAGTAATACCTTCAACGATCTGTTCTATGCAATGACTTAAAGTCATTGGTTCTATGACTTGCATCGTCAAAAGCAAAAAAAAATCCAAAAGTTTCCGCTGTGCGGAGAATTTATAGAAAGGAGTAAATATGGAAGGTGCACAGGAATATTTTGCATGCTTTTTTCCCAGTACGTCCACACCCTTTTGCTCAAGTTAAAAATAAATTTGGTGTTGATCCATTAGGGGAAGGTAAGGCATAATGACATACTATCTTTTGACCAATGATTGCGTTGTAAAAAAGAATATTATTATGATCTTTTTTCTTGTTGTAAGAGTGGAGTCATGAAGTATCCATATAAAACCATTTTATACCGTATTATTAACATATTTTGAACATACAGTGCTTTCTAACCAAACCTTACAAAAGTCATTTTGCCTGACGCGTCAGGCAAAATGACATGTTTTTATCACATAAAAGTAAAATGACATAGCCATGAAAATAATACAAATAAAATAAAAAATATAGATATATAATGTACGTGGAAAATCTTCAAGACTACAAAGTTTTTATAGTTAGATTTTTTTTATTTTTTTATTATGAATTTTAATATTTTAATATTTGCAAGCTTCGCAAATAAAAGATTTAAATTTGAGTGAAACCCTAGCACATTCTGCATACGCCCACTGCTTGCATTGCTGGCACCGAATCCACTTTTCTCGACACTTAAAGAGACTGAATACGTCGTTACAGTAGATGCATGGAACATCTGAGTCGTCTTCATCGTCGTTTGCAAATGGCTCGGGTTCATCATCTGATTCCACCAATCGTTTAGTTACTCGAACTCTATTACTCTTTCTTATTTCTTTCTCTTTCTCTCTCTTCATCTTCTATATTTTTCAATTCATTGACGAATGAAGTTGACGTTAAAACGCTTTCATAGCTACTTTTTACCTTTCGACGCACTGACGCATTATTGGCTATGGGAATTGGCGATAACTCGGTCAAAATGGCACCAATGGCATCCTTAGTTTTATCTGAGAAGATGTTAATTGAACTCGGAGAAGGCTGGTTATCAGAACTCGAAGAAAGAGATGCACATTTGGACCGGTTAGCAAAACTCAGAGAAGGAACGTCTGAAATTTGGTTTTGGTTTGCCATGTCAGTAACTGAGCTAGGTAAAAACAAATAGCCTGGAAAGATGTTTGGATTGTACAAAATGTTTGATCCACTTCAAAAACAGTACTCCGGTACATCATACAAAGTCTGATTTAATTTTTTTCTCGGAAAAATTAAACTGGTTAGAACAAAATTTCCTGCACTACGACGCAGACTACTGCAGTGGTGTGGATTCCCCTTTCAGCGCTAGTTATGGCACCGACTTGCTTTTTACCCTTGTTGGCAACCATTTTTTGCGTCTTTTGGACAGTCGTTAGCCCAGTTTCGTCCATCGATCTTTTCTTTTTCAATTATTTCTTGCAGTTTTTTGAAATATTTTTCAACTTGAGGCCACTTAAACGCCTGAGCTCTGGCAGCTGATGTAGCTTCTGGGATCCGTACAGATATGGATTGATTCCTAGATAAGAAAAAACCTCCTCTTCTCTATTTAATTGATGATGTTGTCCACTGCGCTCAGCAATTTTGTACGTTGTAATCGTACCTATCTTGGAGTTACTCCAAAAAACCGAGATTCTAAAACTAAGATGTGATTAACCAAACGTTTTTCCACATCTTCAGAAAGCGACATTCGAAATCTCCCTAAGCACTTTTTCACGTCACAAGCATGTATATTTTTGTTTTGGGCACGTCTACGTAATGTGGCCTGTGGTACATTAAACATTTTTGCCTCCTTAAGCCATCCCAGTTTGTTAAGCCTAACAGCCTCGATTCCCTTTTCCATGTCATGAGCTGACCATGATTGGCGACTAGTTGTCCGTTTATAGCTGGACACCATCTGAAAATAAAATTACCTTGTTTAAGAACAAAAATATACATTAAAGGCAAAATGGCATCCTTGCTATGTCATTTTGACTGCCAGTTCGTTAAAATTTCAAAGGTATTTTTTGAAGTTGGAATATTAATTAAAGTGCAAAATGTTACCACAATGATAAATCCAAATGTTTAGTTGACACAGAGAAATAAGAGGCAATAATAACATATTTGCTCAATTAATTGAATAGAAGAAGCACTCAAACAGGACTTACCTCAATCTTGTTGTACGACACGTTTGACAAAAAGTTAATTCTGATCAACAAACTCTCTCTCTCTTTAAAGGTTCTCACAGCACTTCCACCCCAATTCATACCGTGAAGAATGATTCCCCGGGGGCACAATCCGAGCGACGACGAATATAACCGAGAGTTCGCTGATATGTCGTTTTGCCTGCTATGTCGTTATGCCTTGCGTTCCCTTATCTATATCGACTTCCATGGAGTGATGTGTGGCAAGAATTATTCTTACAGTTTTGTTTTTCTTACTTGTACGAGATAGAAGTGTTATGGCTTTGATAAATTCACACAAAGTGTCGCCTTAATGAGGATTTTCATTCGTAGCAAAAAAACTTGTATATTCTTGTGATTTGGCTTGTATATAGAAGTATAGAGAAGCAGTCCCCAAAAAGCTCTGATTTCTATCTCATCAGTGTCAACCAACTTGGCTTTTTCCTGAATGTATATTTTTTATTTTGGTCGAAAAGTTGGAGGACCGACATTCAGTTAAGGTCGATAATTATATTCACTTAGTAGCATTGAATATACCCTTAATTTAGCATCGATGCTCAAATATTATACGGCCATTAATGCATAGATCTTGAAAATTTGGTCGTAGCCAACTGTTTCAAGCGACTAATATGCATAAGCATGGTATAGGTAACCTGATAAACACTGTACTGTAAAATAATATATAACTTCTGTTGTATGCTCATCATTTAAAAGATAATAACCATTTGTATACCTGCTAATGCTATTTTCTATTAAATTGCATTATATATCTAAGGTTTCCTGGAATCGGCTAATTGTTTCTTAAACAACAAACTTGTGTTCATATAATCTAGGTTAATTTCTTATTTTTTGTAGTTTCATCTCAAATGAAACGTATTATGTTGGATGTATACGAAATTCGTACTTCCATTTCTCAGATTCACGTGTATCCCAAAATCCTTAGTTTTTATGATACAGGGTAATTAGTGACGTCTATTTTTTAATTTGTTCATTCGCCCAAATGTACGATAAGACACAATAAATAATATTGATATGAAATATTCTGAAACTATATGCATGCACCATTGGATATTTAGGCAAATAACATCTATGCCAACATATTCCAGGTCTCGAAAAGGTTAAAATCGACGCTTCAAATATGATTTTTTTCTGGTATTAGATATTTTAAAATAAATGATTACATATTTTTATAGACAATTTTAATCTGTAGGATACAGTAGCGAAATGAGAAGTACTGATTTCGTAACCACCCTATCTATAGGTAAACAACCTGTTGAGACCAAATTTCACTGAAACTGGTTGTTTTTCTTATGTAGAACACACGATGGTCTAGTCCCCCCCTTGATTACTATGTAATGTATTTGATTGCATGTAAGTTTTACGTTCTTATAATAGAAATAGTTTTTCAATTACCTCAACTATTACTTATTTTAAATGCTACTTTTTGTATATAGCTTTTTAAGATGTGATATCATAACGTATTGATACGGTTCATTCTGTCAACAATAAAGTTGAGTTAGTCAAATTATAGCTGCAAAAATGGTTGTAAGTTCAGCAGATTGCATAGCAAGTTCATTGAACGTTTAAATAACATTGAAAGTGTCTTAGTTTTTATTATATAATGTTCTCTAAACGTTTGGAAATCGTCTACTACTAGACACTGCTGGATCACTTATTTAAAATGGCATAATATTGTGATGAAGCCAAGCAAACTGTTGCGTTCAAGGCTTTGTGCAGATTCTTTTGTTATTGTACATACTTTTCCATTCTCAAGAAACGTATTGTAGTGATGTGCCACCTAACCAAAAATTAGATTTACCATCCCTAATTTATGTTGAGAGTTTTTGATGGAATGGCCTATGTTTATTATTTTAAGGATGCGCTTTTGATTCCTTCTAATTTAGTTTGGCGTATGAAATATTGTATCCGTTTATTTTTAAATATATATAAAGTATTAAGACTGTATGTATTTAGGTAAAGATATGTTAAAGAAAATAAATGGAATATTCTTTGTATTAGCTGAGTATTATTTTTTAGCAGTTTTGATGTTATATTAAATATGAAGAGAATCCTGCCATTTTAAGTATCCAATGTTTTCGTTTCGTTTCGTTATTTTAAATGAAGTCGATTACTCGCAAGTGCGAATGCATGCGCTTTTATGACTATGTTACTACTAATATTTAAAAAGCTTTTCGTACGGTGTCCAAACGGTATTTTGATAAACTCTGCTATATTCCGTGCGATTCGGAAGTTAGCAGAAAGGAGACTAACAACTCACTTTACCCAATATTTGTCACAATATTCTAATGCGTTTTACTGCTAAGTACTGCCTTTGTTTGCCAATGGAATTGTAATTCTTTAAATTAAACGTGTATTGTTTGGATTTATAGTTAACAGGAGGCTGGTCAAAGATATTACTCAGATCACTAGCATCAGTACCAGAGTTGTGTACTTGATCATAAAACAACAGCAGATCTACTACCGGCTCTAATACTAAGGGGGAAATGGAAGATTTTTATGACGACATAGTCAAAGCATCTCAAGAAACCCACTCAAGGTTTAATATTTTGATGGGACACTTCAGTGCAAAACTTGGGCAACGACAGGAAAGGGTTATGGGTCCACACGGATATGGCTGAAATGAAATGAAAGAGGACAAAGTCTTCTAGAATTCTTAATGCAGTATAATATATATGCAATGAACTCCTTCAGAAAATCCCCTTAACGAAAATGGACGTGGATAAGCCCTGATGGAGCTATTAAAAACGAGATTGACTATAATGACAGACAAAAGTGGGACCATCAAGAATGTATCTGTCCTTAACAGCTTCTCAATCGGCAGCGATCATGAGTTGGTGAGAGCAAGCGTGGTAATAAATACAAAGAACGAGCGGCGAAAACTGATAACCCACACCATCAACACCAAGTGGACAGGAATCAAAAATATTACCATGTATCAGGAACAGATTCACAAGGTCCTAGAGAAGGACTTATTTGGTCAATCCGATGTTGATAGGATGAATGGCATTCTGAGTGATACATTAAGAAACGCACAAGAACAACATAGTATCAAAAGAACGAAAGGTCCAGAAAAGCTCACTATAGAAACTAAAATTTGATGAAAAGACGACGAAAGATGAGAGGAAAGCATATCTAGCTGAATGGAGAGAACTTAATAAATCCATCTCCTTATCAATAAGAAGAGACACACGAAGTTACATTTCTAGAGAAATAAAATCAGTGATAGAAGCGAACAGAAGTCTGTAGGTTCTGAGGAGAAATATGAATCCTGGCCCAAAAAGCATTACGAAGTTAAAGAACGAAGAAGGCAAAATCACGACAAATGGGAACGAAGTTCGCAATTTTTTGGAATATTTCTATAAAGAACTTTACAGACACCCAGGACATCCAGGTTCCGAACATGCCCCACGCAGGATAAAATGTTGGAAGCCTTGGCAGCATGTAGAATTGGCCACAGATATACAGGGTGTCCCACGATTAGACGTTTCTGGAGAACCACTCAACGGATCATTCTGAAAATTTGGCCGTTTACGTAAACGGCTAAAATATTATCAACAATACAGTATTGCCGTTTCTACCAAAAAGTAGAAGCAACTGTCAAATTTTAAATGGAACACCCTGTATATTACTGCATATTTGGATTTTGCGGAGGGTTCTAGACATATTTCATAAATAATGTCCTATACCTATCTCCAACTGTTTTTGAAATATTGACAGTTGAAAATCGACCATTTACCAACTTTGACAGCCTGGTAAATCTAAACAACTAAAGATAGAGCAAAATGGTTTGCACATTCCTATCTTGCTTTTTCATAAGCTATCGTTTGACACTAATTTTTTTATTTAACCAAAGGTTAAATTTAACCGGAATTTCTTAACGTCTGGTTAAATAAAAAAAAATAGTGTCAAACAATAGCTTATGAAAAACCAAGATAGGAATGTGCAAACCATTTTGCTCTATCTTTAGTTGTTTAGATTTCCCAGGCTGTCAAAGTTGGTAAATGGTCGATTTTCAATGTAAGGAAGTTAATTGGGACTCATCCATTGACTATATCGATGGACTCATCAGGTGTCAACCTTGACAGATGATATAGTATCAATTACAGATAGAATAGACAATGCATGTGAAATGTACGAATTCAACGCCTCGCGACGGGTGGTACTTCAGATGAATCTCACAAAAACCAGCTATATTGTGATGCTCGCAAGGGCCCGCACCTGATCTAGTTAAATTCGATTCGAAAATTGTTTTAAACATTTAATTTTAATTGCTCAAAAATTAAATTAAGTCTCGAATTAAAACCAGGGAAAAAACGTTCAAATAAAATAATAAATTTATTTTATTTAACATGAATTAAAATTAAATTGAAGTTTAATTTTCACGAAGTAATGTCAGAATCGCGGAAAAGGGTCCATAGTACAGACTTGAAAATTAAGGTTAATTTTTAAAACTTTTCGGCCTCTATTGAGTATTACGACCGACTGCAACTAAATATTCTATTAAAATTACACGGGCCTTACTTGGACACTACGACCTTTGTTTATATGACAATGCTACGACCTTCTGCATGTGAAATTTCTGGTCAGACTCTAACCCGAGCCCTTACTTGGGCATTACAATCTACTGCAAATGAAGATTCAGTTAAGACTACCTTTTCTTCGATAATTTCACGCTTTTATAGCAGCTTTTTGACGCGTTTGTTCAGACGTGTACGACAAAAGCCCCTAACACCGTTCGATTAAAAATAATAATCACTTACCATTGGAATATATATTCAATATAATAAACAGCATGTGTATAACTTCGCAAGATTCGAGAACCAATTTAAATCGGAGTTGACTTATACTTTTGTTTTTTGACTGCAGTATAACTCGAAACGAGATGAACTAACTAGAAAGAAGATCATCTGCGGTCAAACATTCTTACGCAGGTCCCCCAAACTTTGTTTTAAAAAGAAAGCCATTAGCCAGGGGGCGTGCATAATATTTTTTTCCAATCCCAGCGAATTAAAACGAAATACAAAAAAGTCATAACCTTATAAGGTTCACTTACCGATTGGACTTTAGACCACATGTGTGAGCTAATTTGCGTAACGAAACCAAGCTTGGCATGGAAACTTTTGACCACTTGGGGAATTCGAATGTAAAAACTAGCTAAAACTCGAATAGTTGTTTTCGTCGAAAATTGGGGCATTTTGCGTCACCTCACACGTGTTTTCTTGCAGGTGTACAGATCCCGAATTTTTCTAGGGAACAAACGCGTCAAAAAGCTTCTATAAAAGCGTGAAATTATCGGAGAAATGGTTGTCTTAACTGAATCTTCATTTGCAGTAGGTCGTAATACCCAAGTAAGGGCTCGGGTTAGAGTCTGACCAGAAACTTCACTTGCAGAAGGTCGTAATGTCCAAGTAAGGACCCCCGTGTAATTTGAATAGAATATTCACTTGCAATCGGTTGTAATGCTCAATAGAGGCCGAAAAGTTTTAAAAATTAGCCTTAATTTTTCAAGTCTGTACTATGGTCTTAGTTTTGACCAAACCGAAATTAGTGTCTCACAGTTTAGAGGCTCGTGGAAGTAACTAAGTAATTAAGCAAATTCAGGTGTGCATTCGGTGTGCTTAAAGCGCAAGGTTTTTGACCAGTGTGTTCTGCCAGTTCTGACGTACGGTGCCGAGACATTGACCATTACCATGCAATCGGCAAATAAAATCAAAAGTGCACACAACAAAATGGAAAAATATTGCTGGAAATATTTTTGAGCAAACGGATTCCTAATAATGTAATCGTATGGATGCGGTGACAAGGATAGATCAATTAAAATGGAACTGGGCGGGTCATGTGGCGAGATTATCAGATGGACGATAAACGAAAATAATTGTCGAATGTAGACCCTGAGAGGAAGCGTACCGAAATTGAAGACGTCATCCAACGAGATGGACGGAGGATCTTAAAAGAGTAAAGACCAACTGGATACAATAAGCAGCCCAAGATCGACGAAATTGGCCAGAGTTGCGGGAAGCCTATGTTCAGCAGTGGACTAGATGATGACTGTGTGATGAGGATCATTGTTTGGAGCGCAGTACCTATCTTTCGCCTGTCAAATTCCGTAGCCAAATACACTTCCATTCAGGCAAAACGCTGTGTCATCAGAAGAGGACGCGTTTTGAAACCTGTGGATCATTGTGGATATGTTCTATATTGTTGTGGAGAATTCATGTTTTACCTGACAAATGTTTGCCTATTCTCCCCGCTTAGAGCCGCTTGCGCTGGCTCCAGGGTGTAAACAGCAGAAGTGCTAGTTTATTGGTGGCCCCAACGAAGCTGGAAAACCTAAAGGAAACTGGAAAAACGGTCAACGTTTCGAGGAACAAACAAACAAATAATTCAAAGCTTGACAATCTACAAGAGCTTTTTACTGTTTTATTGTAACCATTTTAATTTTTGGATTTGTTCGTTCTTGACAACTAGGACAGATTTGTTCCTCGAAACGTTGACCGTTTTTCAGTTTCCTTTAGGTTTTTCAGCTTCGTTAGGGTCACTAAACTAGCACTTATGCTCTAAGTGGAGAGAATAGGCAAACATTTGTAAGGTAAAACTGTGGATCATTATTGCACACTTTGGTGAGTATCTCACGCAATTCAATTCTTTTGTCCAGATCGTCTTCAGCAAGTGCGTGAACCAATGGAACTTTATAAGGGTGCCATTTATTTATAAGTTCAAATATTTAATAATGGATATTTGGTAGATTAATTTTCCAAAGCAATAGTGCCATTCGCCTTGTGGGTGTCTTCTTGAACCGATACTATGCATTTATCTGTGTATCTTCTAGTACCGTACGCCGATCTTTTGTGTAATTGTCCATAACGTCTAAATGTCTATATATTTTTATATTTTGTTGACAGTAGGTCGAGATATTGGTTCTCTACGAGGGTACTGAAAATAAGGTCACAAACTTCCATTTGGGTGCGCATTCTGTTCCCGTAAACAATCATTAATGTCTCTGTTCACTCTCTTTCACTTAATGACTTAACTTGATTTAACAAATAATAAAGGGCTCATGTGTTGATAACGAAAATATAATTTTTCTCGAAAACCGGTTAATTCGGGAATAAGAATGAAGAAATATGTTTAGAATTTCACGCGGAATTCAAACATTAAGTAAAAATATAGGGGCTTCCTTTTAAAAAAGTTACTTATCATAACTTGTTTTTGGATCGCCCTGTCATGTATACATGAATTTATCGTAAAGAAAACCGCAACAAATACCTGAATTCTAAACGAATTTGTGCCGTTCTCACTGTACCTATACTTTTCACTGACTTAATTTGATTGATTGAAAAGCAATGAGGTAAGGAAACGCGTACGGTAATAATCTATTTTATTATTTTATTTATTTCACGCAAAATAGGTGGAATAAGAAGTTCTACAACCGTGGGGTAAGTAGTATTTTTCTGCGCTACATAAGCAATATACTATTACACAATTAGTTTAAAGTCGTTAAAAAAGTTACAAAATAAAATCAGCAAACGCATTTATAAACTACCTCGTTCTGGAATGAAGAAATAAATGTTTTTTATAAATTAAAAAGCGTTTAAATTTATCATTTTTAACTATCAAACACATGCCAGAATAACATGCAAAATAGAAACTCAAATGGTTAACAGTATACCTTTTGCAAAAAGATCCGTTTTATATGATCGTGTATGGTATAATAATAATTTACCCACTAGAATTGAGGAGGTGGATAATTTTTAAAATGAGATATAATAGGTACGTACATTACTGAGTTGTATTTTCATTAATTGCATTTTGTAAGTGTCATAATTTATAATTATGTTTTAATTTACAATTAAATAATTAATATAGTTAAGTACTAATAAACTATAAAATAAAACTGACTGGATCGAGTTCATATAGCAATTATTGTAGATGGGAGACCAGATGATTCTGTTATACTCTAATATTAGTCTATCTAGACCTTCTATACAGTTGAATAAATATTTGACGTTTATATCACAGATCTTATCACAGTTTCTTCTTACAAATACCAACAACATAAAACGTTTTGCAACTATATCCTCAATAGTTTTGCAATAATTGGAAAAACAAAACTCATTAATCTTTTAATGGAGGAACAAAGGGCTTTGCTTTTTCAAACATTCAACTTTAAATTTGCCATATATTTTAAGGAACAAAAAGTAATTGGTAATAATTTCCTTTATATATACATACATGCTCAATTGTTGATAATATATTAATATATATAATATATTAAGATATAATTTTAGAAATTAATTTATTTGTCTCTTGTTGGAGTTAATAAAATATTTCATATGTGTAAGCATACTTATTAAAGTTATGATACTATTTCCAGTGTTATAAGTAGATAAGGTTAATCAAATTTGTATATCTGAATTTTGCTTTTTCCAAAACCGACCTAGAATATCTTCAACGTTTCATACTGATAATAATAGATCTTTATATTATAACGTTTTGTAATAATAACCTCTGATAATCAACAATTATTGAAAATGTTCTAGGTGTCTTTTTGCCGGTATTGGTGCAAAAAGATGCGAAATTCAGATATATCTATATAGGTCTAATTCATGGTGTTGCTGCATTTTCATAAAATTTATGACTTCTTTTCTCAAATCAATTAATGCATAAGACGAAATATGATCTTGGTTAATTTGAAACAAGCATCATGAATCCTCTTTCTCTGGTCTTTCTTGGGTCAAAAAGTTTTTTAGAGAAGAGCGCTTATTGCAGACCTCTATCCTATGTCGTCAGTTATTATCTCCTTCGACAAGTTATATGGACCATCAAATATATTAAAGTTATGACATCACATCAAGTTTCATACAAGTTTTCACACCCTTTAATAAAAAGTTGGATTATATGCAGCCTGTTTCTTATACGGTTCTTGAACTAGTGGTGGTATGGTAAAATTGGCGTACGGGTTGTAAGGTTCTTGTGGCTCGTATGCTTCGTTGACGACGCCGCTATTATTCGACGAGTTGTATCTCTCTAGAAATCGTAAGTCTTTTAATATTACATAGTCTGCTTTGACTTCCACTTCTCTTGATGAAAAATCTGAAAGAAAAACTTGATTTTATTACTGGTTATAGTAATCGCAATTTACAAGTTTTCATTACTAAACTTGTATTTTTAAAGGGATTAAAAGAAAGTTGCCAAAATTCATGGTTTGTTCCTAACATGACAGCCCATATGTGAAATTCATTGACTATTAAGAAATCATATCTTATTCAGCAATATTATTTAAGACGAGCCACACTTGGCATCGACCTGTTCTGATTTGGCTGATTTAATGTTTGCGGGACATAATATTTTAGCTTTTGACTACCCTCTAGGTGGGTAACATGCCCACAAAAAATTAGCCAAATCGAAGGGGGTCGATGCCAAGTATGTGGCTCTTCTTAAATAATTTTGCTCATTTACAACAATGTTTAGATGATCAAAGGGCATCAAAATTCAGATAAAAGATTATCTTGAAATAAGTCAACTCAAGTAGCGCGGGGGGCTTCGAAGTTAACACTCTCTTCTCCCTCTCTCGCTTAGAGCCTTGATATGATTTTTACAAACAAAACATTTTTTTTGTTTTGGGAAAGTCCTCTCTAATGGCATGTAAATAAAATATTTGGCAAATGTCTAGTTTTATATGATCTATAGCCGGCCTACACATTAAAAGGTAATTTAATTGAAGTACTTAGTTACGTTGTGTCACCGAAATTTTTGATTAATCAGATAAAACAAGATTACGAAAAAATTACATAGTCAATAGAAACTTAATAACTATGCATGGACCGGGTAATCTTATCTAAAACCGATGTACGGTGTATGAAGTACTGCTTTAGTACATAATACATAATCTCTGGTACAGATTAAATACTTAAACAAACCCTACTTACGTACGGGTTCATATAGCAAATAGCCAAATTTATATCAGTACCAATGCAAATAGTAGATAAATTTAAAGAATGCCATTGTTTTCTGTCTTGCCAAGTCCAAAATAGCACGTTTCTGCTAAGCGTCTTACCTAATATGTCCAATAGTGTGGATGGAAATACTAATGCTTCAAAGCTAAGAGCAAATCTTGAATGCCAAACTTTTAACATGGAGACAAGTAAAAAAAGGTTTAATAAAAATGAGAACCACTTTATTTTAGTACCTACTCCATGAGTTACCCGTAGCGTGTCTAGAGCAGGTTGACCTCTATTAAGCACAGTTATGTGCTAAATATCCTAAAACAAATAAACAACAAGCACACCTAATGCCCGACTAGCTCATCCAGGCCTTCTTGGCTCGACCCAGGAAATTTAACTAATAATAATTGCATTTTTTTAGGCAAATTGCGGTTCTTCTACACCCCCCCCCCCCCCCCCCCCAACATACCCAAAATTGTCTCTTTTTAATTTTTTCAGAAACGAACTGTTTCATTAGTTCTGCAACCGTAGTTCAATTTTAGTTCCTATTGACAACACGACCAACGAAGACAGCTTTATGTTACCGATGCGGTGCAACGGTTCTGGTCCGCCAAAAACAAAAAACACGCTGTAAGGAGAATTTGGACTTGACGAGGAATTTTTCATAGATATAAATTTTGACAAAGTAAGGACGTTTGTTGTATATCTGCTTTAAACAAAGCTCTAACCGACAAAATTTGATTTGGAAATTTTTTGAAATATCCTCAGGGTATTTGTTCTTAAGCATCTCTGCTTCCTGTCGCAATTCTGTCTCGGACTAATTAAAATTTTAAAGTTGCTTACCCTTTCCTGTAAGTCGGCAAATAGTAATGTTTAATAGAGTTAGAATCCCAATGAAATTAATATAGTTTATATTTCGCGGTACACACATTTTTAAATGTTTTAAGAACCACTTATATGTGTTTACTGTTGGTCCCCTGCGGACAAAGTATACCTACTGCTCAGTTTGCAGCGAAATTGTAAGTATTTAAATGTGTTCATATAACATAGTTTTTAAAAATAAACCGATATTTCATTTTATTTAAAAATATAAAAAGAAGGGGGCAAGGGAATTTGTAATTCTTTATTATCTTGTCTCTGTTCTGGTTGCCCATTAGTAATTTACTGAATAAATAATTATTTTATAATTCGGGATCCTTGCCTCGAGGACTAGTTACAAGCTAATTGTTTTAAAATAGGCGTCCATTTTGGTCTTTCGTTAAAGATGTTGAAATATTGTAATAAATACCTTTCCCTCAACTGCAATAACATATTTTTCCTATGAGCGAAAAATAAAATAATTCCTTTATAATTCGCAAACACCAATAAATATTTCAAAAAGGAAATCATTCTCCGACAAACAAATCAAATTAAATTCACACCTCTTATCAGCCATCAAAAGCATGTGATTAAATCGTTAATTAGTATACGTTATAAATCTTTATGATCTTTGCAAAAACACACGCTGTTTATCATGCAAATAAATGGCCCTCTGACAAAAATATCTTTTTCAAAACGGTTTTATCAATTTATGAATATAGTAATGTTATGTAGGTTATACAATATAAAAATAATTAAAAGTTATATAGGATATAGGTATGAAGCACATATGAAGGAATATCACAATTATTGTTTATCATGGAATTTATCAGGCTAAACGCTTTTATAAAAATTTGCAATATATTAGAAAAACTCATTTGTGTGTCAAATTTGACATATTGACAATGTTGTGAGGAAACAATTACGCGATCATTTTTGCGCCAGTGCAAATTATCGGTAAATGGCACTAGCGCAAAACTATCAGGATTTTAGAAAGTTTGCTTAGACTTTTCTGGTGGAGTGCTAAAAACCACCAAGTTATGTGCCGCAAAAAAGTCGTTTGTTATTAACTTACATTCTGACAATATTGTATTGTTTGATCAAAAGATTTTTTTATATATTTTTTATAAAATGTAATTCGTGTAATGCAATTGAGCTTTTCCATCTTAATTTGCATTTGTGCATATTTCCCGAAAATTATCGGTATCCAATGACGATGAAACAAAAAGATTGTCATTGTCGGTATCTCATACACCAAACCCCCAACGACGCTAGAAGGGATCCTGTCATTGTGAATTCACTGAGCAACAAACTTTAACTTATATGTTCTATCCTTTATGCAACATTAAGTATTTTGAGGTGTTGATTAGAAAAATGATAATGAAATTAAAAAAATAGTTGCAGTTTCAATGACGTGCCTGTTTTTTTTATTTTGAACTATATAATAAAATACGTAAATTTCTGTTTTAAAGTCACTAGGTATATGCCGTCTTTTCTGGAGCAGCTCTAATAATAGTTCAATAGTAGTCTGGAAGCATAGAAGGATTTTCCCTGGTACCTCTTCTATATCGTTGTTGTCTTCTGACCCGTGCTCATCACTTACAGCTGTCAAGTTGCCAGTGCTGTGGACTTAGCATTAGCCCAATACCCACCGTTCTTGCTCCCGATGCTTCCAAGGGACAGGCTGTGACAACCAAAATCCATAAGACCAGTAAGGTCACCACAGTAGACCGGCATGTTTTTGGGCATTCAGAATCTACAGATTGGACTCTGGTGCAACGGAAAAGCAGAAAAAACGACCTGAACCCGGCAAAGGTACTAGACAAAATGTCAGTTATTACCGACTAACACTGTCCGTTCCGCATGCATCTTTTGGTTTGATCCCCATACGTCAGCAGATAGTATCTGAAAGTTCTTCTTGGACTCTTGGAGAATGGATTTAATCGCTGCTCTTGTTATAAAATGCATTCAAGACATGATAAGTTTAAAACTTCATTCAAAGTGTGCGCACCCGCACAAAAAGAGGTGATGACTGCTGACTTATGGTCTGAGGGAGTGGTTATTAACCTTTTTTTGAACCTGCAGAGACGCCAGCTCCTCAACAAGGGCGTGACAGGACCAAGAACATAAGTAATACACAATCACAACAAATTTACAGTTGTTTCACACAAACATAAGATCTCGGAGGAGTAAATCTACTGAACTAGATGCAGGCTTATCTGAGGAAGAACCACATATAATATGTTTAACGGAACATTGGATGAAGCAGAGTGAAGTTGGCTTGCATCAGATGGGTACCCACAAGTGCATAGCTGAATTCTCGAGAGAGCTTACAACTGGAGGTGGCTCTGCTATCTTTGCATCAGATTTTCTGACTGTAAATTCTGTTGAATGTAATTTTAATGTAGAAGGACTTCTAGAATGTGCTGTATTTTATAAAAAATTTAATTTATTTGTTTTAGCTCTCTATAGACCTCCTTCAGGCTGTTTTGACGCATTTTTTACTAAACTTGAGCATCTGCTGGTTCACTTTAGTAGGGAGAGTTATGTTGCAATTGCTGGGGACTTTAATGTGCACTTTGATACTCCCCAAAGAGAGTCAGTCCTACTCCGTGACCTGATGAGAAGTCATGGTTTTGAGTACACATTTAGCGAACCAACGAGAGGTAATTCTTGTCTTGACAATGTCTTTATAAATTCTTCACCCAATGCCTATACTACACAGTCATTTGAATATGAACTTTCACACCACAAATCTCAGCTTTTGACTCTTGAGATGCATTTTAATAGTAATAACTATAAAACTTTCGAACTTA
Source organism: Pissodes strobi (assembly GCA_016904865.1). Classification (NCBI taxonomy): domain Eukaryota; kingdom Metazoa; phylum Arthropoda; class Insecta; order Coleoptera; family Curculionidae; genus Pissodes; species Pissodes strobi. The sequence continues at coordinate 892,805 of MU181946.1, forward strand.
GACAGCTAAGACCTCTCACCCAAGCTGGTTTGCATAACTTTTATAACCTTGTTGAAAATGGCTCCTTTAACTTTATCGATAATGAATCTTTAAATGTTACGCAAAAAGTGGGAAGGTTTTTGGGTATACTGGAGAAATCAAGTATTGAGTTTTTCCTTTAAAGACTTTTAACCCCTTCCGCTCCATCGTATCCACATATGGATATTTCTAGGTATAGCGAAATTTGCCACAATATCCACATCTGGATATTCATATACGGGATAATAACGCACTTGGAAAAAGTGGTGCAGGACTCGGTAGATTAATTTAGATCGCGGTAGGATACGAATATCCATACGGGGATATCATGGTATTTTTTTTTCAAAAAACGCCCGGACTAATGTAAATGGCTCAAGGTCGATGTTCACTAATGTGGTGCTAACAGAAGCCGTATTCGATTCATTGCTTTGGATCGATTCAGATTGATCTAACTGAACTTTATTGATCTGATTCGTGTTTGATTGTAAAAATATCACTTTGCCCCCACTACATAAAAAGTGATCCAACTCACCTGTAAGTGAACCGAAAATGGACCGGGATCACTTAGATCGATTCAGTCAATGAACTGTATACTGCGTGCAGTTTACAGTTCATTGAGCAGACAGTTCATTGGGTTCAGTAGTTCAGGTAAAAGATGTCATTTAAATGTCAATTGTCAATCGGCTTTTTTTTAATATTGTTTTCATAATTTCATATGACCTTGGCTCACTGAACTGAAATACGGCTAGAGATTGTTGTCTCTGGTGCTAACGCAACGGCAATGATGGTTTGTTATTTTTTTAGTAATAGAGGGAAGCGCACGTGGTTTTGTTCTTGCTTGTGAAATACGGATATTTTGGTAGGAAATAGATATCCAAAAGTGGATATTCTGAGTTACCCATATATCCACATGTGGATTATTCTGGTAAGAACTATAAATTGTAGTACAAAATTAAATTGTTTAAAACAATTATTTGGCCTACATATGTGAATATCTCTTTCATTCTACATAATAACTTTCCAAAAATTTATTTTGGTGGTATACAGCCTTATACCTAGAAAAATCAGCCTGGAGTGGAAGGGGTTAAAGTTGAATTTGGGGAACCGGGCAATAGCTCATGGTTTGACATTTTGACAATGACTTACAACTTATGCGGTAGCATCAAAGGCTGCTTGGAGCCATAAGCAGGGAATATAAACACCCTGCAGACATTCCCGAGTATAAAGCTTTTAAAAAAGTATTACGAAAATGCTATAAAAACATACAGAATTAAACATAATGATAACGTAATTCTTTCATCTAAAAATCCAATTAGAGCGATGTGGAAAATTATTAACAAATCTAGAAACACAGTCTCCAAAGATCAAAAGAATTGGCATATCTTTTTCAAAAAGGGAAACAAAAATGAAGCCTCAAATTACAGACCAATATATTTGTTGCCTGTAATATCAAAAATTTTTGAAAAATGCATGGCGGTAAGGTTGGTTAAATTCTTTGAAGACAATGCGGGTTGTTTGCGGAGGGCCGCCATCGCCAGTTTGGTTTTCGGGCAGAAAGAGCACAGCGCTGGGTACTTTAAACCTTATTGCTGATATTCAAGACTCATTTCATAATCTCCAATATAATGCAGTTCTTTACTGCGACTTGACCAAGGCATTTGACTGTGTGTCTCATGATCTCTTGCTCCGCAAGTTGTCTTACTATAATTTCAGCAGGGTGGATGGGGTGTGTTCTGAGGAAGGGTGGCTTGATGTTGGAGTACCCCAAGGATCTATACTTGGGGCAGTACTATTCCTCTTATATATTATCGACCTGCCACTTAACCTTATTGGGGAGATGTACACCCTTTTGCGGATGACACCACAGCCTCCCTGTCAGCGGAATCTCTTTTTGAGGTAATGCAGTTGAGGTTGAAAGCCTGGTTTAATTCAAACAAACTTGTAATGAATGAGAAGAAGACCGAAAGAGCTATCTTTTCTCTTAGAGACCTGCATGGATGGTATCAACGGACAGAGATAATATGTTCAGTTCCTAGGTGTCTACATTGACCCCACTCTTAAACGGGAGGCTCATATAAATCAGGTTTCAGCAAAATTAAGTAAGGCTCTTTTTGCGCTCCGGAATTTGTCTCAATGTGTCTCGGAAAATGTACTGAAATCAGCATATTATGCTATTTTCCATTCAGTGCTAACTTATGCTGTTCTCCCCTCATGCAGAAATGCTATTTAGGGTACAGAGAAAGGCAACTATAATCATGGTGAGCTTAGATCTGAGGGAGGATTGTAGAAATGCTTTCAAAAAGCTATAAATATTAACTTTACCTTCTTAATTTATACTTGATAACTCACTGTACGTAAACGATAATCTTGGGAGGTTTGGGGTGCACAGGGATGTTCACGGCTATAGTATCATAGCCAGAATAATTTACTAGTTCCTCTCCACCATCGGTAAAAAGGGTGTCAAAACGGACCAGGCTATCTTTCAAGTAAGTTTTATAATAGTCTTCCTAATGAAATGAAAACCCTAGAGAATGAAATTAAAAAGCATCTTTTATTAAATAGTTTTTATTCGTTTGAGGAATTTTTAGAGTACCAATTTTAATAACAATTGTAGTTTTGTTTAGTTTTAGATTTCTTGTATTAACAATTTTATTTTTGTACATATTTTATATACCATTGAGAAGTGAAAATACTGTTTGTATGATGACATGAATAAATTGAGTATGAGTATGAGCTCTAAAGTTGTCTGGAAAAATTCCAAAAGGCGAACATATTTGCGACAAAGGCAAGCTCTATTTTGCCTAGGAAATTAGTGACGCATCAAACGAAAATCATTCTAGGCATTTTTTTCAATATCTGTTAAAAAGCTTTAAAAATGGGCGGCTGTTGACATATTTTGAATCTGTTGTCCAACAAAAATATCCTCTTCGATGTTTGATTCACTTCACTATCAAGAACTAAATCGGAAGCTTTAATTACTTTCCATAACGTTTTGCAACTAATGACTTTGACAAAGAAACATCGGATTCTATGAACTCACTACACTTTAAGCACGAAATACTTAAAATAGGTACTTAATTTTCTAAAGTAATATTCGCAGAGTTTATTTACCTATTACGAATGAAATGTAATATTTGGATTCAAATGACCGGATACTCTGTTTTCATGAACATGGCGGCCAGCTTCTACTAGACGAGTGCCGGCTGCGCGACGTGGTCGGCGTGCGCAGCAAGAGCGAATACCGCTGATTTCGTGAACAATGTGAAGTAGTGACATAGGGCCCAGGTTACATAAAGTTTCTAGCGGAAAATAAGTATAACACTTCGTTTTTTTTTGTACTTCCATTTTGACTCAAGTTGTATATTATAAATGTTTATATGTTTGTATATTATAAACTACAGGGTATACTTTAAAACAAAAAAAATATATTTTGTTATGGTCTATTTTCTAATATTTTCTATAAAACGTACTATTTTATATGTCTTTGTTTGGAAGAGTAAGTATTCATAAGTACTTCATTTAATTAAAGTGCTTTGGTCACCTTGGGCAAAACAAGGATATCTCTAATGAAAATAATCACAGATGTCACAAATATACATATGTACTTAGTAAACCGTATTAAAAATATTTGTAAGTAGTTCAGTAACTTTATACCTACTACAAAGTAATTAGAAATTCTACACATTTTTATACGTCACCCTTGACGTAGGCACTATATCTATTAGATAAAAGTAAGTAATCTCCCTATATGTCGATATTAAACTATTATTTTTTTGTATACATATAATTATTACTCACCAAAATCGGGTGGAAGAACTGCGAAGGGTACTAAATATACTTGACTTTTGGTGGACATGGAGGACACGCTTCTTTCGTATCTTCGCGCCACGTCTTCGGTAGTTCTTAGATGAACTAAAAACAAAATTAATAGATATTTTTTGCAAAGGAAGGGATTTCATAACTTATTAGAAAGCAATTAATGTATTTTTAGTCAGTTGGGTGATTTAATATCTGTAAAAGTTGCAATTTTTTTAACCCATTTACTATTAATATCATGGTAAACAAACATTGTTTTTGTTGGGCATTTTCTTCAAAATCAATTACATCAAACTAAAAAATTACCTTCTTCGTTAATAGAGTATATCGGATACTCGACTGGAGAGGTGGTCGTGGTTGTAAGGGTTGAATTCGAAGAAATCACGCCACCTTTTCGTAATCTTCGTTTCTTTCTACATCTTTTGCCTGAAAAAATTATGTAAATAAGCAGTTGTTTACAATCAAGTTTCGGTTACGAATCTGAGTTATTTGATGGTTTAAAATGGTAATAATTCTCCCTAGACGGTACAAATGAAACACAATAAGATTAGACAAATATGTTAATAGAAACAAATTATCGCTTCTTGACATCAAGGATATTCATTGACGTATCGGTACTTGAAGAAGGAGATAAAGTCAATTTTAAGGATTGTGTCGGTTCTATGTGCATACTTTCTGTGAAGCGCAATCTTATGAAATAAACACATACGACCATGATTTCTGTACTGATACATCTAACGATCAGATTGTAATAAATAAAATGGCTAGAATCAATAACCCCTACTATCTTCCTGAGCTGTGGATATATCACAAGTGAACTGACAGTAAAATTGAATTATTATGCCCCATTATGATTTTTTTTTAATTTAGAGAATTTTGAAGCCCGTATAAACATTTCAAGAACTAACATTTCAAGAAGAAATAAACATTTATCGGCTTATTTAACAAAGCAACTTCTTTCTGCAAACTACTAAATAAGCATATTAGAGCATTCTAAGCATTGCTTGAAATTATGACGTAGCTCAGTGCTAATTATGATTATTTTTTTCGTGGACATTCGAAAAGAAAATGCAAACTACAACTTAAATCGAAATCAAATAAAATACCTCTTTATACATGTCACATTTCAAACTAGTGTAACTAAGAACCAATTAGCAACTTTTGCAAAGTAAACGTAGATCTCATGGCTAAAACGTGCCATGAATATTTACATAGGGGTTTACGTATGGCAATTCCAAAAACGTGTAAAATAGGTATACTGAAACTAGGGAAAGCAGGAACAATAAATGATAATCGAAACAATACATTATTAATATAGGCCAATTTAGACGGCGTTGCCAAATTTGACAGTTTACTTTCGCAGACTCATCACCCTCAATTTACTATAAAAATTTAGGTATACTTTGCTTGATTAGATAGTTTCCACCATTTTCAAGGTAAATGCATATTAATGATGAATTATTATTTATAAATAAAGGAAGCATTTTCAGGTCAAAAAATTATTTATAATGATAATGAATAATATCAATACGAGCACCTCCAGTATACACATTTCTAAAATTCTCTAGACGCCTTCGTTGCACACGAAACAATAAGATTATATGGGGTCATTTTTGATGATGTCACAATTAGTTACAACTCGATTCCGAAGATAATGGGAGCACAATAGATCAATGCTTTTAGGTGTCTCCAAAGAAAGAAATCCAATGGATTAGGATCGGGGTATCCAGGTGGCCACGGAAAAGAACCACCTCGACCAATCCATTAGTGTGGAAATACGTTATTTAGATAATCCCTGGCTGACCTGCACCATCATGCATGATCTATATGGCGTTGCTAAGATTTCTAATAAAGGATTTAGGTGTAGATATTTTTCTTCAGTTAATGTTTTGTCAATTTCATATGGTCCTATAAAGTGACCATTAATTATCCCCATTCAAATATTAATTTAAAATCTACGTTGGTGATTTGTTGCAATGATGGCGTTTGGATTTGAATGACTCCAGATAAGTAGATTATGAGAATTAATTACTCCATTACGAGTAAATCCAGCTTCATTGGTAAGACGTGGAAGATAATCAGCTGCAGTCATGTCATGTACTTTTTGAAAATGATATGGATGCTCCTAAGTATGTCGTGGACTGCAGATTTTCAAATATTTGATGCCAATCACAATTTTATATCACTCGTTGTAAATTTTCATTCACTAAATCGTCAGCGTCAACAGTTCGAGTATGTCGTGGTCTCTCATCGCCTTATTTTGGCTTAAAAAATTCTAAAAAAAATTCAGAAAATTAAGATTTAATTGATTTCCAAAAAATATATATAATAAAAGTTCGAGGGTCTGGCATTCTCCTGTTGGAGAATCGAACGGCATAGAGCCGAGCAGCTTCAAAAGAATTTCCTTCAGCTAAATCATCCATTAAGTGCATGTCTGGATAATCCTCAAATGTAAAGTCTTCCATGTTTTATGAATTAGGAATTCTACATCTACTTCATCTTTAACAGGTTTAATAGTGCTTAGGGAATTTTAGAAAATATATTTATAGAAACCCGAGGTCCTCATATTGATATTATTTATTATAAATTTATTTTTTGATCCGAAAATGCTTTCTTTATTTAGAAATAATAATGTTTACATTCATCATTAATATGCATTTGTCTGGAAAATGGTAAAAGATATCGAACCAAACAAATGTAATACCTCTGTTGTAGTAAATTGGAAATTGGTGATGGAACTGTGACATTATTTTGAGTTCCTCTGTATGTCTTATCATAACCGATGATGGGGTTAACAATTTCGTGGATGGCTCAAAAACTCAGGAAGGAACAGGTTGTGGAATTTACCCCGAAGCTTGCGAATTGAACTCAAATGATATATGGAGGGACACGCAAGCATAGTTCAGTCTAAACGCTGCTATATCCACAGCCGCAGAAGAGATTGTTCGCAGGAAAACTGAAGACAAGACTATTAAAGTCTACCAGGACAGTAAACAAGCACCACTGGCCATGAAAAGATATAAACTTACAGCCAGGTCAGTACTAGAATGCCACAATTCACTGGAGAATGCCTCTCGCAAAAATTAAATTTCGGTGTGCTGGATTAAAGGATATGCACAGTGCGAAGGTAAAAAATTAGTGGATAAATTGGCTGGAAAGGCAACCGGTCCAAACATTATGGCTCTTCAATCAAACCTACCTATCGCGACATTGATACATATGATAAAAAAGATCACCCATGAAGACTTTAGGGCAAAATGGGAAGAAACAACTAACTGTCGACTGGGCAGGGAGCTACTAAGCTACCCTAATGAGTCTGTAGCAAAGGCATACCTGGGTATGTCAAGGAAGAACCTACGACTCATGGCGGCGATTATGACTGGACACTGCCAGCTAAGGAAACATCTCTACTCAATGAGACTATGTGAGACACCTATATGCAGAGCCTGTAAACAGGAGGACCAATCAGTAGAGCATCTGCTCTGCGATTGCGACGCTGTTTCGGAACTAAGAGAATCCATTTTGGCAGAACGATGGCCAACCATGGCTTTTCTCAGAACTGCTGTCACGGGCCGATTTTGCGATTGTATATCAAAGCGAAAATAAATCGCTGCCGCCCTTCAAGTGCAAATGTGTATGTTTGCGAAATGCCCTCGTAGTTCCGCTTGATCGTGCGCCGCATCGCTTGACGTAGTTTTGGTCCGATTCAATGGAAAATAAAATTTGCGTCACTAAAAAAATTTCAATTTAGAACGGATTGAATTTCGCGCTTACAGGTCCCGAGGTTGGGGAAAATATCTCTTTCCGTAACCGTGTCATTGTTTGAAATCTTCAACCTCATGCGCAATGTTGGGACTTATTGATTTTTGCGTGTTGAATTTTGATTGGTTAGCAATTTTGGTTGCGATGCGTAGTTGTTGTCAGTCATAATTTCCGTACTAGGCCAAGCGTTGGGTACAAAATATGGGGTTCTATTTGCAAAAGGTCGAACAGAAATGAAATTTTGTGGGATGGTAGAGATAGGTCCCCTGATAGTACATCTAAGTTTGCGACCTCGGGGGGGTGCCGCTCGAGGGGTGGGGGGATGAAAACTCTGCTTCGCGGCGCTTGGAGGAAAATAGCACCGTTGGAGTAGGTGCTATTAAAAAAAAGTTCAAATAAAATATGTATAAAACAAAATTACGCACAACTTTGGCTTTATGCACTTTTTCGCTCCGACCAATATTTTATGCTCTACGGCGCGCCAAACTTGGGGGGTAGTTTGCAAATTTTAACAAAATCAGAGTTTAATCGCGGATTGAAACAAATATTGGTGCCAAACAATTCTGGTATATTTTTTTCTGTAAGAGTAAGGTTTTCTAAGTAAACTGATGCTTGATTCGTTAAATTTGACCTTATATTATAAAGGATATGATTTTTTGAAGTGCGCCCTTACATACTCTGATATGGGCATTTTTCATCTATCATGATCTACGGGCGATATTTTTGAAGTGAAAACTTCTTTAGGCGCGTTTTGCAATTTTTTTTTGCGGGGTTGAATGAGACTGAGCCGTCACGCATCACGCGTCATGCTCGGATATGTAACGTAACGCTCCTTCTACTGGCATGTTCCCGTATAGGTAGAGGGCTGAAATTTTCAGGGGATGTAGCCGAGGTAAAAATAAAATCCTGGACGAAAACGGGACCCCGTACCTCCTCCCGTTTGGCCAGGAGAGGGGGGAGAAAGGAAAAACTTAAATAATTAATTTTGGGAGAACGGGAAGAGGTACGGGGTCGATATTTTTATGGCAGGTGCGCCCTATAGGGGGCCACCTTAGGCCATACGGGGGGGACCGGGGCTCTAGTTTAAAGGGGAATTTTGGGGGGAAATCCATTTTTCGCCTAAATCTCTGCAAAGAAGGCTGGGATCGAAATTCTGACAAACGATGACCCCGCTAATTGAAGTTTTCTGTCGTGCGGTCTTAAGCACACACCAAAATTTTTTTATTGTTTGTAAAATAGTGCTCAAAAATTGTCTATTGTTATATTTACTGGCTTCTTGCTCCATCGTGTTCTGTGGGGCCGTCAAAATTCATTTGCAATCATTTGTGCAAATTACATTCATTACATTACAAGGCATTATGGGCCGAATACTAGTGTTATTTTTGATGGATATCCCGAAAGTGGGACAGAAGCAGGTACGAAATCTGCTGAAAGAAACCGCCGTTCAAAGCAGCACGAATGTAATCTTCGATGAATCCATGATTCCAACTGTGTCGCAAGAAAATTTTTTATCGAACAGGTTTAACAAAAGGCGCCTCGTTGCAATGCTGCAGATAAAGTTGAAAGCAGAGAATTACACTTTTAAGCAGGCGGTCGAAGATGCGGATACATTAATTGTGCAGACTGCTATCGAACTTGCTTCCTCTTTTTCCTCCGTTTGCGTTATTGCCGAAGACGTAGATTTACTTGTGCTGTTGACTGCTAAAGCCAGAGAAATCCCCAATGTTTACTTTCGCAAGCCGGGTAGAGGCAATAAGGAGGATGTGTTCTATTCACCCCAGAGCTTCGAATATAATGAATCTATTGCGAAATGTCTTTTATTTGTACATGCCTTTAGTGGTTGTGACACCACATCGACGTTATTCAATCAAGGCAAGATTCGATTCCTTAAAACTTTGGAAAAAAATCCTACAGTAACCGAGACGATTGAGGTATTTGATGACCCCAATGCAGAACTCACGAAAGTAGCAGCCGCTGGCGAACTGTTTATGCTGCGGCAGTATGGTGCAGACAGCAAACATCTCACGTTAGATTCTCTGCGGTATACCGACTTTGTACGGGCCGTCTCCAAAAACTCCTTTAATCTTGCGTCACTGCCACCAACATCCGATGCGTGCTATCATCATTCCTTACGAACCTATTGTCAAGTTCAAAACTGGCGGGGAGTCCTCAAAACTCCAGAAGATCATGGATGGCGAAAAACCGCAACAGGACTAGACGCTATACGCATCTTAAAGGAACCAGCTCAAGAGGTTCTGCTTAAGACTATCTCCTGTAGATGTCAGAAAGGTTGTGGTCCTGCTTGTGGTTGCCGTAAAGCAGGATTGAAATGTTCGGATTTGTGTTTATACTGTACTGGGACGTCCTGCGAAAACATTAGTAACCACATTTTGCTGGAGGAAGACATCGCAGAAGATGCCGAAAACGTTTCCGATCCAACAGAGGACGATGAGGACTCAATTTAATGTCATAAAACTCCGATATCGACCGTGGAACGCGCCGATCAGCTCTACCTCAAGGGTGGTGTGGAAACGAGTTGAAAATTATATTTTCTTGTATTATGATTGCACTAAAATAAAAAAAGTTATTGTAGGTCAGCAATACTAAGAAAATATCGACCGTAGATCGTGATAGATGAAAAATGCCCATATCCAAGTATGTAAGGGCGCACTTCAAAAAATCATATCTTTTATAATATAAGGTCAAATTTAACGAATCAAGCATTAGTTTACTTAGAAAACCTTACTCTTACAGAAAAAAAATATACCAGAATTGTTTGGTAGCCATATTTGATTCAATCCGCGATTAAACTCTGATTTTGTTAAAATTTGCAAACTACCCCCCAAGTTTGGCGCGCCGTAGAGCAGAAAATATTGGTCGGAGCGAAAAAGTGCATAACACCAAAGTTGTGCGTAATTTTGTTTTCTACATATTTTATTTGAACTTTTTTTTTATAGCACCTACTCCAACGGTGCTACTTTCCTCCAAGCGCCACGAAGCAGAGTTGTCATCCCCCCACCCCTCGAGCGGCACCCCCCCGAGGTCGCAAACTTAAATGTACTATCAGGGGACCTATCTCTACCATCCCACAAAATTTCATTTCTGTTCGACCTTTTGCAAATAGAAACCCCCTGTCGCTTGGCCTATACCGGGTGGTGGAAAGATTATTCCACGTTGAATGTGACATATGTTGACCGTGTGGTGTGTGGATAAATTTCTATTAATCGGTTGTAATTTTTAGTAGGGAGAATTTCGGAGGAAGTTCCTCTGCTTCCGGAAAGTATCGTGCGGGTCACTCTCTACGTTCGTTTGCCTTTCAAAGTGGTTTGGTGTCGGTTGTCGGTTGGAAGTGTGATTTAGTTTGCCTTTTGTGGGATTTTCCAATCGACCCAGTTTTTTTGAGTTTCAAGCCTTGCCTGTACCTTATCTTTATTAGTTTATTGTTGGTGCCTGAAACCCATTCCGTAACGGGATTTAGTACTGCTTTTTGTCAGAGGCCTTTTCTTCCATCTATTGAGGTAGTCTGGAGATTCCAGCCTTAAGCAGCCGACAGACCCTTTTCACAGGGTTCTACCGACAAGGTATTTCTACCGTCGGGTGTACTTCTACTGGCGAGTTCTACTACGCCTAACTAAGAGTCAAGTCTTCGGCTGGTCTTTCTTGACCGGGTTAACTACACGTAGAGTTACCCCTTCCTTCCCTCTACCCTTCTCCGGTTAAGGAATTAGCTGATTCCTGTGATCAATCTCTACTGGAGCAGCTGTCTTCGGATTGTAAGAAATCTGTCTTCTTTTATATAGATTTTCGTTAATCGCTGGCTAGTGTATACCGGGTTAATTTGCGTACGAGTCGTTAATTTTTACCTTTCTACCTAATATAATTATAACTTTTCTTTATTAAATAAGGTAGGTATATCTTTCTGAGGAACCTTCTGTTTGCCTCATGTTTTTTTTTACCTAAAAGTTTGCTTGAGTGCTTTTAATTTACAACAAGTCTAATTTCGGACTGAATATTAATATATCTGGTCAACTGTGTTAGCTAAAACGCGCTAGTTTTCTCTTATTGAACTTTCAATTAACTAAATTCAATAACATTCTAAGTTGTATCTTTTTCTCACGGTCATTAAATTTTAGATACCTGTATTTAGAGTGCTACCATATCGATATTGCGGCCTAGTGGACTTTGCGTTATTCGTTAAATTGTCTTTTTTTTCTTTTACTAACTTTTGGAAACAAACTCCGCTATAAGTAAGCTATCCTAGACTTGGAGTACTTGCGTTTAATTTAAAACGTTTTTATTCTTTAAGGTTTGATCGATTGATTGTTTCAATAACGCTTAGTCATACTGGTCAGTGTAATTACGCGGCCGTTACCAGCGCTTTGTAACCGATACCTATAGATATATAACTAGTTAGTAGCATAGCATCGTGTAAACAAATCATGATTTGGTATTTTTTTAGCGGCTTTAAGAGATTATTTATTTGCGTTACCTGAATTTTTCTTATTAAAAGTGATTGTTTGCTGGTTGCGCAGATTATATATACTGTTTATAGCGTTAATGCCGAAAATAAGCTCTCTTTAGCTATACGCCAACAACAGATTGTCTCTGACGTTTAAATTCACAGTTCAGTAAATATTTTGAGCATTTGCTTAGGCAAATCGTTTTTTTTTCTTTTCATAGAGTAACCAAGTAAAGTTAATCATTTTTACTTTATAGTCGTTATTGTCAGGCATAAGTAAAGTGTACCGGGGTACGATGATTATTAGTAGTTTTTTGTTCTAATTTACTTGATATTTCAACTCAGTAGTTTTTTCCCTCTATAATACGATTATAATCAACCAATTCTAGTTCTCTTTGGTAATAAGCCGATTCTTTTTTTGTCTATTTACCTGTTTTATTTAATTAGCTTCTGATTAATATTCCAAAGAAGAGGGCCACCAAAGTAAGTATCTGATTTTTTTTATTACTTGCCCTTAATAATTGAAACGTTCTGGATATTACTTTTGATTAATATTTGAGTATTTGTTTATCACTGACTTTAGTTTTTTTTGGTTAATATTTGAGTATTTGCTTATGACTGTTTTTTTTTTGAATAATTTTTGAGTAATTATTTTTCTATTGCTAATACGGATAAATTTCTGGCATTTAAATCTGATCTAATTTTCTAACTTATTTTCGTTGTTTTATTGATCGGTTTTCTTGATAGAAAAACAAATACAAATTTTCCGTATTCTTTTATTTTGTCGCGAAGCTTAAGCTAAAACGAGTTCCATATTTCAACTTTGGGGTATTTCTCGCGTGTTACGTCTACATTCCCGTGGCGCCTTAAATAAATAAAACCCACCCCTACTCTCTGACATTTGTGCTAGGGCCTAATGTGTACGCTCGGCGACAACTTGTTCTAGCCTACGCATCGACACTCGTAAATTCATACAGTTTTAATTTTAAATCCTCCAACTTTAAATTTCTATGTTAATTTGAAATTATTCACTCTTGGTTCCTTCTAAGCTGGAGTGAAGGTTTAGCGCCAATTAGAGGAAAAGAAAGAGCGTAGCACAGCCTCCTCGGGTAACATCACCGCCATTTTTACAACACTAGGCTGGGCGATGGCCTACACGGATTGGTTGACCTAGGGAGGACGCACTAGGGCCTAAGTGCCGTGGCCTTTCAAGATAGATATAATTTGCATTTCTGGCATGAAGTTTTTGAAGTGAAAACTTCTTGAGGCGCGTTTTGCAATTTTTTTTTGTGGGGGTTGAATGAGACCGAGCCGTCACGCGCATGCTCGGATATGTAACGTAACGCTCCTTATACTGGCATGTTCCTGTATAGGTAGAGGGCCGAAATTTTCAGGGGATTTAGCCGGAGTAAAGAGAAGATCCTGGACGAAAACGGGACCCCGTACTCCCCCACGTTTGGTCAGGGGAGGGGAGAGAAGGAAAACTTAAATAATTAATTCCGGGAGAACAGGCAGAGGTACGAGGTTGAAATTTTTATGGTAGGTGCGCCCCAAGGGGGGCCACCTTAGGCCATACGGGGGGATCGGGGCTCTAATTTAAGGGGGAATTTTGGGGGGAAAACCGTTTTTCGCCCGTATCTCTGCAACGAAGGCTCGGGTCGAAATTCTGACAAACGATGACTCCGCTTATTGAAGTTTTCACTTCTGTCGTGCGGTCTTAAGCACACACCAAATTTTTTTTTTATAATTTATTTTGCTTTGGAGGTAAGAATTAAACGAACTAATCTATTTAATTTTACTATTTTTAATTTTTATTAAAAATAAAGGATCCAATTTTCCACTTAACACAAAAAACAAAATAAAATATTTTATAGAATTTAAAACATTCAAAAGTAACTTACACTGTTTAAAATTACGCCAAAGCAAAATAGGTAATTTAAAAAAAAAATTAAAATAAAAATAAAAAGAATTAAAAAAAGTAATAAAAACACATATTCTATATTAACAACGTCAATATCATCTGAAAAACTATAAAAAAAATGAAAGTTCGTATTTAAAAAAATAAAGTTGAAGATGACCCCCTGGAGACGAAACGTCGGATTCCAAACTGGATACCACCATTGGATAGAGCGAGCAATGCAAAAGTGCAACTCAATTTGAAATCCGTTTTTAAATAAGCCCAGGAAAAAAATAAAACGATTATTCAAAATTTTGTTTTTTTTTCGGTAATACTGGGAATTTTAAAACTTTCTAAACGGCATATTGTTGGGCACCTAAATTCGCAATTTTGCCTTAATTTGACCAACACTGTATCTAACGGTTTTCGAGATCCCCATACATAGACTCGAATTCGAGCCACCCTGTACACTATTTTTCCTACATCTATCTATGAAAATGACACTAAAAGCACTCTTAAGAAAACGATGTATTAATATCACACGCGTGTTAAAGTCCATTTTTCAACACTGTATTGAAAAGTACTCATCGCGTCATCCACTTATATCAAGTCAAAATGTCAAATCAAATATGACAGCTTTCAAATTAGTTTTCTTCACGTGTGCTGGTAAATTTTTCACCACCCGTGTAATATAAGACGCCTTCTATCCACGTTAACTGTGCTTTTTCCTCATTTCCATAAGTGGTCGTAGGTAATAATTGGAATGGAATAGCCATTTTTACAAGGCTTAAAATATTATTATAAAAAGTCCTAAAATCTAATTTCCTAAGTAATCTTAACCTATAATTTTAAATGAATATTTAAAAAGTCTTTAATATCACAAGTGTTGAAAGTACTTAGTTTACATACGAGGAGGTTGTTCAGCACGAGGCGTTAGCCAAGTGCGGGAATCCTTCGAGGTTAAAAACGTTCTTTCACATGAGTAATGGACACAATTTCTCTTACGACCACCTGTGACAATGTTACAAGAAACACTTTATATTCTTCTAACATCCACATCTGTCAAGTCAAAACGTCAAATGAAATATGATGTCAAATTGATAGCACCCGCCATCTGTTGAAATAGAGTCCTGTTGAAATTAGTTTTCAACACGTTAGTGTCATATAACGCACTTTCTAGCCAAGTTAACTGTGCTTTTCCTCATTTTCATAAGTGATCGTAGGAAAAGTACGTTTTTAACCACGGAGCCATCGTGCTAAATAATCTTCTCGTTTGCAAACTAGTACTTTCAACACTTGTTATGCAAAATACTATTGGCGCGTTCAGCAAACTTTAACCTGGGTAGTGAATAAGCAGAATAATACGCAGAAGTATGTAACGGTCAAAGCGGTCGACGTTTACCTATTTAACGCTCATTCGGGTAAAGTTCGCTCGAGTTAAGTAGGCTTCAGCCAAGCAAGTTTTTTTTCCGGATGCTTAGCATTGTTCTTGAAAACGGCAGCTAGTGTAAAATTTGAGATATGGCACTTTTTTAGGCAATACTTTTTTGGTGATACCTACAAATTTTCAAAATTTTACTTTGATACAGATACACGAGAACTTTCGGAAAACCCAATTAATTTTGATGAAATTTTCTGGATATAGTTTTTGGCGGTCTTCCGAACACTTTGGCTTGTTCTAGCGCCGACAAATTAGCGAGGATCGAACAAAATTGAGAGACAGTCCACGAGGGAATTTCTAAAAGAAAAGCTTTCTTAACGCTTCTCTGTTTCGAAAATGTCGGGACTTTTAAGGGAAAATGTAAAAACATCAATTTATAGATTTAAAAAAAATGTTTGGTTTTTATTTTTTTTTTCGAGGAAAATGTTTTTTTTTTAAGCTGATTACTTCACGAGAATCTACGCTAAGAACCATACAAAAGATGATGCCTTTTATACACGGTGAGCTAGTTGAATTTAAACCTTTCGTTATTTCGTTTTTGCCACAATCAAGAGATATAAAGTATTTAGAGTCTTATTTGGAATACCCTGTACATCTTGTCGGTTTCTCTGACATATTAATTCAAGTAATCATCTCTCTAACTGCCAAATTATAAACATAATAATCAACTATTAGAATAATTATGATGCCGGTTTGTTTAGTATATTAAATTTCCTTTTGACGCACGTATTTCCATCAGCGGCTTGGCTTAGTGGTTAAACCAGAGTCTATAGATGTTAAACCATTGACATGTACGCTCGCCTGATATACGAGTGGTACCGGGATC
>MU181946.1:927144-1008920 GCA_016904865.1 Pissodes strobi
AATATTATTTATGTTTTTAATTTTAGATGGCAAATTGTTATAAAAGGTGACAGCTGCATAATGACAACTCTTTTCTGTCAAGGTTAATGAATGTTTTGGAAAGTTATAATCTAACAATTTACCTCTTGTACAATAAGCATGGTCTCTCTTTAAATGATGGAAATTTTCGGGATGTTTTTTGAAAAACACAATGCACTCATAAATATAATTTCCGGATGCCGTTAAAAGTTTTTGTATAATACAGTAGTAATGTATAATACAGTAAGTAAGTAAAATGGTGAAATCGGCGTTCATTACAAATTTTACGGACTAGCCCGTTATGACTCTTTACATTTAGAAACGAAAATTTATAAATACGTGTTTACGATTTAGGGCACAATAAAACTTCTTCATGATATCCAAATAAGGAGTCATTTATTATGTCTATTTAAGTTATTAATATCAATCAAACAAAATAAAAAATGTGTAAACAATAAGGAACTCGTGTCCATGACCAAGTACATGATAATAATATCCATTTCGAATTGATATTATTATCATGCATACATTTTTGAAGTGAAACTAGCTGGAGAGTAAGCTAAGGAACGTGTTACAAAAAGTAGGTACTAAATGGGTGATACAGTGAATGGTAACGAAAATAGAGAGGCGTGGCGAATTTTGGTACTGGCGCGTCCACAATTCAAACCAAGCATCGGTTAACCATATTTTACCTTCGTCTCTTCCACGTCATTCGCGCCGAACCCGCCTATCTTTCTCTAACATGAATCGACCGTTGAGCGGGCCGAGGTTTCATATATAATACGTTCTACCATTCGTGTCAGTGAATTTCCATATAATAAAAATATTATTCTAATTTTTCAGACAAAATAAAATAAAACCTTATGAGTCACACGTCCGGTAAACCATTACGGTACTCGTTTCGAAATTCCCGACTTCCTTCTCCTGCGTCACCTCCGCAGTAAACATTTTACTCGTACTCTAAAGATGCATTTACCAAACTTGTGACGTAAATAACTTAATTGATTTAACAAATTTAAAACTTGGCAGTGCAAAAACTTTTCACTGTTCTTAAACGTTTTGTAATTTTATAGCTATGCATTTTCATTTTTAGATTTCTTTTTTTAAAAACGGATGCAGTTTTTCTTAGGGTTTTCAGCTTCGTTAAGGTCACTAAATTGGACTTGTGCTAATCCCGGCATCTGGACCGAAGAGGTCCTATCCAATATTGTGTAGGATAGTGGCGTAAAAGGTACTATTTGGTAAAAAATAATACAAAACATAAGCCAAGGCTGAGATAAAAAAAAAGTTGGAGATAACGTCCTATTAATCAGTATTTAGGCATGTTAAATTCGTCATCATCCATCCATAAGAGCCTTTTCAAGTGTTTCCATTACATTTGAAATATACTTAATTTACATCTTTCCTTACTAAAAGTACGGAAACTGCCTTATAACCTTGGTTACTGTTTTAATGGCAATCCCACGTAAACAATAGAAGCAGTACTACTACGTAAACATTTCTAAATAGCTACAGTTTCGACGTCATTTCAAATCAAACTATAGACGGATAACGTCTTCGTCTATACCAGTCATAACCAGATCTATTATCAAACATCCATTAGGTACTCCTTTGCCAAATAAAAAAAGGAAAATCTAATCTACCTCACGCAGTTCTCGGTCATCAATCAAGTTTTGATCCAAATTTGACTGATTTGGAAAATAACAAATTAATTATTAAAATAATGTTTTTATTTGCCAGCGAGTCGGATTCCATAGATTTATTTACCTTTTAGTTTGCATGATATTAAAATAATAGTTTATCACTTCGATCATTTAAATCCGACATTTCGGCTTTTAACTCCTATCATCAACATCAAAAAAAATGTATATGAATAGAGATCTTTTATCTAACACGACATAAGTAAATTAATAGAACTAGGATTTGCTTATAAGAGGGAGTGTATTAGGTAGAGATAAATATATTTCTGATTTGTCTTCTATGGATTGTTTGTTTTTTCCAGTATGGATTATACATCATTTATCATTAGCTTGGTCTTGACAAATTAAATAAAAAAAAAACCAGTTCCGCGTTTAAGAAATAGAAGTTGATGATGGGTGGCCAATGCCGAAACGTCGAATTTGTAGTTGAGAAAATATGTATGAAAATTTAATATTTTCAGATATTTTTTGAGGGAAGGCATAACATAATTAACCTTTTTTAAAAATTTAACTTGTTTTTCAACAAGTTAAATTTATAGCTACAGCCGCTGGAGCTATAACACATCGGTATTTCCCATGAAAATATTGGTAAAATTACTGAAATTTAATAAATTTATACCCTACAAGATCCAGATCTTGCAGAAAGACGCTTTAGATATAAGAAGAATTTAGTTTTTTAAGGAAATTACACATGATCCAGAACACTCCGCTTGTCAGCGGGGAATGTATGACTTACACTCTTATATACTTAAATTAAAGCTTCGACATATTGGATATCATAGATATTGGGCCGGTGAAATACCCAAAGTCGGGATCTTTGGTGGGACCAGAAACCTTTTGTGGGATGGTATTAAGGCATCCGTTACTCAATTGGTAGCAACGGAGTCTCAGGAATAGTGAAATGTCTAACCAAGATATTAAGGAACTCATTAAAAGTCTCTTGGCAAAGCTCACAGCTGACTTCCTAAGCCACAATAGAAAAGCTGTTAGAATGATGGTAGGTTTATTGACCGGCAATTGTCGACTGAAAAAACACTTAAGTCTGGTGAGTCTTGAAATCCTATGCAGGTTCTGCCAAGAAGAAGAGGAAACTGTAGCCCACGGTTTATGCAACTGTGAGGATATCGTGTGGATGCGTTTCAAACAAATAGTCGAAACTAATTCAGTAGCTACATGCCACACTGAGGGTCATTATCAAGGCATTACAGGTCTCAAGTATAATCTAATATATTGACCACATATCCTTTAATGATTGATTGATTAGATAGTGCAGATCCATTTTTAGATTTCTTCTTGTGAAAGTAACTTTCGATTTAAAATTTTAAAGTTGAGGTAAGAATATTAAAGTTTGGATTTTCCTTTAGCTATGCTATATTCATTTCTAACCCCGTTTCATTATCTTTTATAGTTTCAATATATTCCCGGTGAAACTGTTTCTAACCAAAACTCACATCCTATATATACACTATCTGAAATACATTTTCTGAGTCATGTTCATCAAACAAGAATAAGTTACAAATAAACGTAAGTCATGTAATCTCTGTGACAATGCATCAATTTGCTTATTGTCTCATTGTAAGTATGAGCAAATCAAATAATATTTTTACAAGAAGTAATAATTTTCTGCACGAACAAAAGATAACTCTGATATGATTTATTGTGTCATGAGCATCAGTTGGCAAACCCACCTATCTATAAAATCGCAACTTTATTACCATAATCCTCATCTGCGTAAGCCAAAGGTACTTATTCAAGTATATTTTTTTTATCAAATCGAGGAATTTTAAGCCTGTAGTTTTTATAAAAATTTGTCGACCCTATTCTTGATCACAACTTATCTGATTTCATAAACAACAGTCGCTATCTCGAGTGGCCTTTGAGATAAATATTTTTTGTGTCTAGTCTAATGATTAAAATCTACGATGAAAAAGTCTTTTGGGTATTGCTTTCCCTCTTGTGCTGTGTTTTTCTGCTGATGGGTAGTATCAAGCTGTGTCAAATGAGTAAGTTTGTAAATATCATGTCGGTTGTCTACTATATATGCTTTGAAAACAATATAATATATTGTACTCTGAAGCACTGATACGTGTTTGTTGTTTCCATTTTTGTATACTTCAAAGGAAATATACCAGTGCGAACGCCAGAAATTTGTAATCATTGTTTGGTTTCTGAATATTAATATACACGTGCGTACTATTGTCAATAATACTAATGTTTATACTATAGTGCATCAGTGACTGCGTGATTATCATTGTTCGTGGAATTTGTGCAATGAAAACACTTTGCGGTTCAAGTCTTGTTTTTCTTTTCAGCCTCCAGTTGTTGACTTTTAATTCCTAGACGTAGGTATTCCGCAGTATTTTCTATTGATCTGGGTCTTGCAAAATTCCTAACTACCTTTGCTTGCTATTCTTCTAAAATTATCGGCCTGGCGCTATTCGGGATGAGGAGTGGCATGCTCCTCTTCCTTTACTCATTTACTATATAGTTGAGAAAATACTTAAATACTGCTTGTATTTTATAGCAAAATTTCATTAATCTTTATGTTCGAATTAATTTTAATTCCTTTAAGCATTTTCAGTATTCTTCTCTTTTGTATACTTCATAGACATTTCTACTTATCCGATGCCATGGTTGATTTTAATAGGAACAGCAAAAATTTCTAGATGGTTAACAATGATCGTGGAATTTGTATATTCATAACATTCTTAGTTCAAATATTCTTCTTTCTTTTTAACCTGCAATTGTCGACTGCTGACTCCTGGGCCTAGTCTTCCAATGCTTCATGCCTCGAATCATTCCCAATTACTGTTTACTAGCTATGTATGTTTCTAAAATTATCTGACCATCTCCTTTTGGGGCGCTATATGCTCCTCTTTATGTAAGCTTAAACGTATGAGAAAATGTTATTATTATTGATTTTTATTGGCATAATGGAATGCGCTGTAATAGCCAGTTTGGCAGTAATTTGGTCCTTAATTTAAAATAATTGGCCAATTATTATGATGATGATGATGATTATACTACAGCGCATCAGTGACTACATGATTATTATTGTTCGCAGATTGTGTGAAATCCAAAGACTCACTGTTAAAGCCTTTTTTCTCTTTTCTTGTCGACTTTTAAATCTTGGAAGAAGGTACTCCGCAGTATTTCTCATTGCTCTCGGTCTAGTAATATCCCTATCTATTTTTGCTTACTATTCTTCTAAAATCATCGGTCCGGCAGTATTCGGGATAACATGTGGCATGCTTCTCTTCCTTTACTTTTGGACTATATAGTTGGGAAATACTATATTACTACTTGTATTTTGTAGCAAAATATCATTCAATTTCAAGCGCGAATCATTTTGAGTTCCTTTAAAAAAAAATTCAATATATTTTCCTCTTTTGTATATTTCATAGAAATATTTACTAAACCGATGCGTTGATTAATATTAACAAGAACAATTGACATTTCATTACTACTTGTATTTTGTAGCAACATTTAATTTAATTTCAAGTGCGAATTAAATTCAATTCCTTTAAAAAAATTTCAATATATTTTCCTATTTTGTATACTTCATAGAAATATTTACTAAACCGATGCCTTGATAAATTTGAGCAAGAACAATAGAAATTTCATTACTACTTGTATTTTGTAGCAAATATTCATTCAATTTCAAGTACAAATTAATTTGAATGCCTCTAAAAAATGTTCAATGTATTTTCTTATTTTGTAAACTTCATAGAAATATTTACTAAACCGATGCCTTGATTAATTTTAACAAGAACATTAGAAATTTCATTACTATTTCTATTTTGTAGCAAAATTTAATTCAATTGCAAGCGCGAATTAATTTGAATTCCTTTAAAAAAAAATTCAATATATTTTCCTCTTTTGTATACTTCATAGAAATATTTACTAAACCGATACCTTGATTAATTTTAACAAAAACCATAGGAATTTCATTATTAGGTGTATGTTGTAGCAAAGTTTAATTCAATTTCAAGCGCGAATTCCTTTATAAAGTGTTCAATATATTTTCCTCCTTTGAATACTTCATAGAAATATTTACTAAACAATCTTTGGACTAGTTCTGGTCTTTCGGATTTACGGTTAACTGAAATGTAGAACACATCAATTGTTAGATTAAAAATAGATCAAAAGAGTACGAAATACAAGCTAATAGTTATTATATTTATCAGTGCGGCACTTTAGGTCGTCGCTCTTACTTTTTGCATGAGAAAATTCAAATCAATTCAAGTATTAAAATTTTCAAATACTGTATCTTTCGAATTTAACCGGTTCAATAAGAAAGCGGCTTTCCATAACTGGTACTTTCTCCAAATAGATATTATCGCCTACTTGAAACGGCTGATTTGCTGTCCCCAAAACCTAGGTCGAAATCAAGTATTGATGGACCTTCAATGACTCAAAAGGATAGCTCACTATTTGAATTTATTTTAAAGAAAAGAGCAGACGACAGCACTCTAATATCCTCATTCATGTCGCGGACTCCAATGACCGCTGCTCGTTCCCAACGCGAGGGAGAACATCAGATTGCTGCCATCAATGATGATATGAATGCCATCGGGAATGGAGGACGAAAACAATGTCCAGTTTAACGCAGGCAAGATTCAAGCAGCTGTCTTCTCAAAAAAAGCAAAAACCGCAGGTCCTGACTTGTCAGCGACAGGGCAAATACTGAGTCTGGCCTCATCCATAAGCTTGCTGGGCATCAACGCAGAAAACAACATGTCTTGGCGTAATCACGTCACCAAAATCGCCAAGACAGCAGCACAAAAGCTAGGAGCACTCTATAGAGCAAAAAACTTATATACACCTCATCAGTTCTTACTACTCTCTAAGGAATACTGTTCCCATGTGCGAAACTCGGCACCCAAACACTTTCTCAAGATATTAGACTCCACACAGAGGAGAGCAGTCCGTCTTGTGGATAACCCAGAGTTGAACAAAGACCTTGATAGCCTTGAACATCGAAGAAAAGTGGCGGACCTATCTCTTGACTATCGATGCTACTACGGAAGGGAAGGTGTTTGAACAAGCTGGCACTTATGATTCCACCCAGAGTTGTGCCAAACAGAAACACCCGTCAGATACAAGCTGCTCATCAACATACGACTCAGTTGCGAACACCTAGGAAGTCGCTGTTGCGGGACTCCTTTGTCTGGAGGCCTGTCTCGCTCTGGGATGGACTTCTGAGTAACGTCTTTCCCGAAAACTACAACCTACAGGCAGCGCTTCAAGTCCAACGTCCATAGTCTTCTCCGCACATGCACCGCTCGTTGAATAATATAGGATTTTCCTTTTAGTGTTTGCCGGACATAAACAAGACGGTGCCTCATTTTAAAGAATGAAGTATACCTATACTCTTTCATCGGACTCGAAGTTTTAGCCCTAGCGAAATCATAATCAGCTATTTCAAGCTGGCAACATTATCTACTTTGAGAAAGCACATCTTTGAAATGGTGAAATTCGTTGTACCACAACTTGGAGCAAAATCAAGGATTGGCATCGACCTTTAAAAAAAACTAGCACCCAATCCTCCTATTAACTGAACAAGCTAACGCTACAGATGTAGATGCCTCCATCCAAATTATTATTTGTCCAAACCGAAGATTAACCGATGCCTCATATCAAGAAAAAACGTACTTATCTTTATTAGACCTCTAAGTTCTTGGGATAGCGAAATCAACCATTTCAATTTGGCGGCACTACTGACTTTAATTTGAGAAAGCCCAGAAAGCCCTATAATAAAGATATGTCATTGTGACACATTTAAATTCACCGTCGAAATTAAGGGTAAATCTTTAAAATGAGATATCAACATAACCCATTTCTCCGCTAATTTAAATTGGCGGGCGCACCTGAATTATTTTTAAATGGTAGGGAGAGTGATCGATGTCTCATTTCATCATCAAAACCAGCAGCTTCAATATGGGAGCAATCTCTACTTTGATAAAGTACCATTTTAAATGACCTTGGGGAGAAATATTGAAGATGAAAGGGGCCTTAAAATAAGATGCCGCTCGATCACCTTTAGATTTAGAAGATATAGTTTCAAAAATGCTCCCAGGCTCAGCCACCATATATGTTCATGTTTCGACACTAAATTTTGCTTGATCATAGCTTTAGAAGTTCTTTTCTTGTGAAACATGACCATTGGGCTTCGGGGCTGTACTGATAAATATTTAGGTTTCAAAAATTAATCAAAACTGCAGACAAGCCAATAGGTGATTAATAACAAATTTATAATAGTGCAACAGGTTCTTATATATCTTCGATTTTTTCAGTTAGTGAGCAATTTTCTATTAATCAAGATTCACGGATAGTCATTATTGGAGAACAAGGTGTCATCACAGGTAAGTAATTTAAAGGTACACAATCCTTATCTAAAGTTTTTGATGACGTGGTGTCTCTGGTCAAACAGTTATACGTTTTCTTGCATCCCATTTTGTATTTACTATTATGTCGATATCGAAATTTAAAGGTCTACTTTCGAATCAAATTTATAATCTTTTGTATTTGTTTCAGTTGTGGATCCTATGCGAGATACAGAAAATCAAGAAGATTTAGTAACCGTAAAACAGTCGTACAAGAATTTAGCCCCACCACTATATTCAACTTTATCTAGAGCTAGTTCGTTTTCTACGTATGAGTTACCTCCTCCGTATCCAATTGATCATATTTAATTGCCTATATAAATATATAACACTATTCTCAGTATTTTTTTGAACTTAAAAATTATAAATATGCGCATAAAATATGACAAATAAGCCACCGCCGCTTATGGCTGATAATAAAAGCATCAGACATAATGTCGTCGCATGATATCTGCAGTATTACAGAATACGATTAATCGAATTCATCTACTGGACTTGTTCCACTGCAGAGCAAATTGAACAAAAAATATAATTAAAGTAGAAATACCCTAATTTTTAAAATTTTAAGGAAAGCTTCTCATGCGTTACGCGGTAAGAAGGGCATCAGTATAATCATATCTACTAGATATAGCACAATGCGGCAGGCATTTTGTATCCTAATTTCCTAATACGCTATCAGCATCTTTAGTAAAAGTTAAAAGTATTGCAAAAAGGAAATAAATAACTACTTTAAATACTATAGCTTATAATAATACTACTTAATGGTATTGTTTTAAAAATTAATTTCTAGACCACTGGGTGTATCATCACGAATTTTATAGACATTAATTAAGTCATAAAATATTACTTTTTGAAATCAAAATTTCCAAAATAGTGGTGAGGGTTCATGTGACATATCATTTTAAAGGTTTCGTAAAGTTCGTTTCAAAATTACAGATAGGAACAAAGCATCTATGGTTAATATTGAGTCGTGGCGTATCTAATGGCAAGTTATTTAAATTAATAAAACACCAAACATTATTTTAAGTTTTCATTATGGATAAATTAATAGTGAGAAACGGAATTCCTCACAATTTAGCGTTGAAAAGAAGTGAAAAATCGTCTTCTTAGTAATCCAATCGCCTTCTGAATAGTGAGTCGTACTGTTGCCATTGGTATCCAAAAATATCTTTAGCGGCTCTATAATCTCATCTAACATAGCATCAAGTTTCCACATTCTTTCCTTAATTCCATGCTCTATATACCCTACTTTTGCGAATCAACTTGCGCTTTAACGTGTGGGATTATGCCTTGCCACAAAACCTTTAACTTGACTCCAAATTAATTCGATTAGATTTAGTTTACAGGTGGTAGGTGGGAAGGTGAAGTAGGTTCTCTAATATTTCGTTTTCGATCCATTGCATCACCCACATATTTTGTGCAAAGAGGCTTATTTCAATTAACGATTTCAAGGAACTCCCTTTTAATCATATACCCTTCATATGTTATTCCTTTTGAAGAAAGCCTTCGGACAATATTGTTCTTTTTTTCAAGAAGAAGTTGGTAATTTTTCAAGTTTCTGTTTTATGTTAAAATATTTAAGTACATTATCGAGATTCGAGAATTCACCGGTACTTCGATTATTTCTTTACAACTTTACTAAAAAAAAAATATTTACAAATAAAGAGCGCTACAGGGCTCAAGAAGATGTAGGCTAAAATCTAATATTTGCTTTAAATAAAAATAAATTCATAAAGTTCTTTGCAAATTTCTTCACATATTAAAAGATGTCCTATTTTCGTTATTTTTTGCGAGAACTCGGGAGTGCGAAGCGTAAAAATTGAGGTTGATTTGAGGCTTGAGACAATCCAACCCAACACTTCCTTATTGTATCTAAGAAGATGTGGGACTATCCCGTAATTTACTATAGTCTATAGTCATGTTCTGACATTCGTAAAACCGTTTTAAATTGAAACTGATGCACAATTATTGAAACTGTATTTAAGTTAGTTAGTACCTTTGTTACTGTTTGCCAGACAGGGTGCAAAGCGCACCAGGCGAAAAACCGTAGGTAATAAGCAAAAATCTAATCCCAACATATAAGGAGTCCTGTAATCTGTATGCAGTGAAAACCCCTAGAGAATTAATGAATTAATTCATGAAGAAAGTGCTAGTATAAAATTCGCATTAGTCTGGTTATAACAAGTAACATTTACACGGAATCTCGAAGACTTTATTAAAGACAAAACAGTTATGCATCTTTTTTTGTTGTTGGCTTTTTAGATTTTCCACTTGCGTTTCCCTTATCGGACTGTTCTGTGTCCTGGTTTAAAGGACTTTCGGTTTTAACGGGCTCTTCCTCGTCCGTACTATCCCTTCGGGCGCCACGAGGTCGAGCTCTAGCTTCCAGTTGGTCCTTTGTTATTATATTCGGTTGAATAAGGGTGTCAGGGTCTACGGAAAGTCTTCTATCATCTTCGGATTCCTGAAACAAATCAACGTGTCAGATGTTCAAGCGAATATATTTTGCAAACTAATTACTTCATAGCTTCTAAAAATAAGGATTGTTCTCTTTGACGTAACATAAAGTGTGAAAGTATCAGTTGGCTATACGGTTAGAAGAAAATACTAAGTTTTAACTAATTTTACGAAACTATGACTTCATTAGTTTTTCCAACTTTCAAAGTTTATTATTAAATATCTAAATTATCTTAACTTCAGAAATAGATAGATTCTGAGTTCTTAGCTCTATAGCAGCTTTGCCAGCTTTTATGTTTTAATAAAGAATTTTACATGTGTTTCTATAGGTACTATTGCCACTTTCTTAACGCCAAAAATGTTACTTGAGAACTGCTTAATTTGTCGAATTATACAGATCTTAAGAAACTCCTGCCCTCCATCACTCTAAAACACTATTATAGACTTTTAAAATTTATTTTCTCTAAGTTCTAATATTTCAAGATTCAAATCTACTGAATTACGCTTGCACATAAACATTGATAATAATTCTTATTTACTATTATATGGCATATTATTGCCGCTGTCTAGTTTCAAGTATCATAATGACTTTTTAATGTTATTGTTCTTTAATGCACGATTAAATGTGCATTTTATGTTATCATACACTTACTTATCTAGAGATTTAGAAACCTATTGTTGATTAGTATGTAAAAACTAACCAATAATCATATCGTTTCAGATTATCTTTTTTCCGCAATAACGAGGGTATTGATTCGTCCTAATGGAAGAATCCTCACAATGTACATCTCATAACTGACACGATGAAAATAATGGATGTGTTTTATTATCTGAATTTTTGAACCGTATCTAACTGATGTCTCTTTTTAATAAGTATGAGCCATACAGCATGGGAACTATGTTTGACAGTATTTAAGTTATAAGGTTCATTATTCTCTCCACAATCAATCAAGTTTGAATTCTAAGAACATGCCAGGCAAGTTCACTCACTTTCTTTTATCGAATAACTTCGAACACAATATTTTAGTATGTTTTAGTAAGCTCACCAGTTTTTGCCTAATAACAATGATATTGTGGTTTTTATATGGTACATTATCATGACAAATTAATCTGTAGGTGGTAATACATCACTTGATTCTGTAATTAATCATTTCGTAGCTTCAGAACGAAGCGCTCCTATGCATTACGAAACCAAGTGACGTAAAAGACCTCTAGTTTCTCCATGTAGAAATTCCTTTTCCCATCAGTAAAAGCATTCTCTCGTACATCTTGACTTAACATAGAATATAGAGTACTAGCAACGCCCAGAACATGCGTGTGGGGAAGATACATATTATGGAAATAGAGTCATTTTAGAATTAGCCTAAACACCATATAAAGTATTCTAAGTAACAACATTTATTGTTTTGGAACTTTAAACGATTTCAATTTGAATTAGATGATCAAAGATTTAATAATGTTCGATGTGTTCAGGATTAATACTACAATTATTTACTAACAATACTTACAGAAATGCTGGCCTTTCTCTCTCTACTGCTTCCAGCTTGATCTTCTTCAAATGAAAACCACTGATCTTGCTTTATTCCGGTTATGCGAATTCTGCTTTTTAAGGGTGCCAAAATTTTGTTGATCAAAGATTTACAGGTACTGGATACTTTGGGTTCCTTTGGAAATACCACTTTGCTGGATACTTGCTAGAAGTAAAGAAAAACTTATGGCCCCGCTAGAATAAGGCAACGGGGAGGCGCCTCGCCTGTCTGACAAAATATTTGGCTTGTTTAGAGTGATGGTACTATATTTATTATGCCCGGCACACATGGTATATTTTTCAGATTTGTTTTGGTTCAACCTTGTGTGAAAGCAAATTTTACGACCTTTACATATGAGGAGTTGTCGGAATCGTGATCGATACTTTTGATAAGCTATATATTTAAAAATCTTATTCTATAAAACCTCTCGTTTTTCTTCATTAAAATTATTTCGGATTGTATTTTTGGCGAAAACTAGACAACTCAACACCTTTTTTAACAAAAAGGAATTTGCCGTGTTTCCAATTATAAGTTTAACAAAATAATTGTGGTAAGTAAATCCAAAAACGCTATTGCGAAAAACTATGCCAATCCAATAATTTTCATAGGTTTTGCAAACTAGAGGTGATACTTGATAATCAGGTTTTTTGAATATCGACGGGGGCAAAAGAATGACTTCAGGTTCTTTGTGGTGGGTTACAATTATTGTACAAAACCTTCTATTTTCAGCAAATAAAAACAGGACAAAACATGTTTTAAATAGATTGTATATTTACGACACAACGGATTAATCCTATCCTCAGTTACAAATTAATTAAAACAAGAAAGAGCGTACGTTCACTCGCGTCTACCTACTACCTACAGCAAATTTTCAACCCTCGGACTTGCGCATTTGGCAGCAGCCCGGTGTTGTCGTTCTAAAATTTCCCTTCACGCATGGCTCTCCACTCGCTTCGCTAGCTCCGTGGGCGCAACCAAACAAAACTAACCCAACGCAATGCCCTAAATCAAGAATAAGCAACTTTGAAAAATATATGAATTAGCAAATACGCATACGTGAAGGCTCAAAATTCCTGTAGGTAGATGCGAATCGTACGCTCCTAGCTTCACGCACCAAGAACATTTCATTCTGCACTGGAAAGCGGCTATGGTTGTACGAGCGAATAAATCCCAAGTTGCGAACCGCGCGTTCCCGATGCGATTGTGTTAAGGCTAGATCCTCTATACCAATTTACCAATCTTGAGTACTCATAACTGCGGATCGCGGAAAGCGTATTTTTTGCTCTGTCAAAGTTCCGCCAAAAATAAATCCCTAAATTTCGTCAATACTCGTAAAAGCGTATTTTGTTGACGGTTGACTAGGTTATATTTATGTTTATATTTTGTTTTGTTCCTTGATGAAAATCGGATATACAACTTATGCTCCAGTGAAAACTATTGTTCGGATTGTTTTTGTCTCTTTTTCTTTTAGCAGTCAAATAACCAATAAAAAAAATAATGGTAGTGTTAAGCAAAGCAAAAAAATATGCCTTCTCGGTATTTTATACGTTTATTTTGATTATTTAAAAAAACAAACCTTTGCCAGCCAGTTTCTAGATCGGTAATGACCAACTCATTTTCGCATCCTATTCCATCATTGGATTAAATATTAGAAATCCAATTATAATCAAAACAAAAGAAACCTGAAGAAAATAATAAACCGCCTACCTCCTATAAAAATACCACATTGTGACAAAACCCAAAGGGCCAGCCCGGATTTTAGATAAAATTGTTTCGAAAAATTGTTTTATTTTTATTGATTCAAAGAAAATCAAATAAAGTAAATTAGTTTCGAATTAAATCACCCCGAGAGAATTATTAAATAAAATCGTAAACTTATTTTGTCAAATTATAGATTGAAATTGGAAATGTTTAGTAATGCTCGAATCGCGTTACAAAATTCTTAACATCTGACTTAGGAATTTGAGTAAATAAGCATAAAAGTCATCATGCAAGCCTATGCCAATCTCAAGAAACGTCACTTATCCTTGGACTATCATCCAAATAATTTGGAAAAATTCAAAGTTCACTAAACACGGTTTTGCGCGCGGACTATTCCACCACTTAATTCGACATTCATGCAGTTCCCCCGAAAATCTTGATCAAAAGAACTCCATTGGTCAATAGGCGTTGCCAAAAAATGTTCGTCATCCAAGTCGAAGACCTGAGTGGACTTTGAAGCGCTACCTTGGAAAGCAATTGAATGACCTCATTTTGTCCAGAGTGGAAAAAACCCATTAAAACGCGAAGAGCCGTTTTCGGCGAAAAATAAGCTTCCTGCGTCCTTGTCGGTGTTTCATGTGCCGCAGGCAAAAATTCCAGGTATTTCGAGGAGAAAGACACGCCTCGAAAGTTGCGTAATATCACGCGGTTCTTAGGTGGCCGGAGATTCTGGATTTTTCTGGGGAACAAAACGCGTAAAAATTTCTGCTATAAAAGGATGATTATATCGAAGAAAAATCAGTCTTATTCCAATAAACAGTTGCAGTAGGTCTTGCTGGCCAAAAGCAAAATTTTCTCTGAGATGTAGCGGGCCGCTATGCTGAATTTCATTTTAAAAAGATTTAAAAGTTAAATTAATAATTTTGTCATCGATAATATGGTCTTGGTTGTGACCAAAAACCGAGAGTAGTGCCTTTCAGTTTAAGGGCTCGTGAAATAACGAAATAAATAAATCAAATTCATGTCAACGGCCGGAAATTAGCGGAAAGAAGCTTAGTGTGAAATTCGTCACCTATCGACGCAGCAGGTGGTGAACAGGGGTGAAGAAGGTTTCAACGACAGGTTCGGTTGCAAGATTAGGAACTAGACAGACAGTAAGTGAATGTTAAGAAAATCATAATGTTGTTATGCCTGTTTTGTTCGATAATATTGTTTATGAAAGTACTCTAGAATTGTGTGCCTATTCCATTTAACCATTAACGCTAGTACCTCCCTATAAATTGTCTTTACAATGGAATTTTATTTGCTAAATTTTAACATGAGAAAAACCATTAAACAAATTTGCTAGCGTTACTCAGTATTTTATTTCTTTGAAAAATTAGAATCTAAATCCGCAAGTATTCATGAACTAACATAAGCTCTAGAAATTGTTGCTAAAAAATGAATCACTGCGGAAAACAGAGCTGGCTAATTGAGTTTCTTTATTAGCCCATAAATGCGTGACGGACTAGAGTAATAACTTGCTTGCAGAAAAACATATATTATTCTAGGAAAGTTAATACATGGAACAAAATTCACAGTAATTTAATCGTATTACCGGTGAGAACTATTTTTATTTTGTTGAAAAGACTGCGTAGACCCGTAGATACGAGGTCGTGTTAAAAATTAAGCGAATAAATTAGGCCACTACTAAAATGCTCCCTTTCAACTATTTTATCAATTTAAAACATCATTGATGTGGCTTACATTTATTTAATTATTTTAAACATAGAGAAATGAACTGAGAATAGAAATTAAGTACCGGTACGAGTCAGAAAGTGGTTTTTAATTAGGTAGCGAAACATGGGGGTTTGCCCAAATATAACGGTGACTATTTTACGTCGCAATTAGGGTGTCAACACACTGGTACTGCGAACCCGGTTACAGCTAATGAACAGAGATTGACGAAAAGGCCGAAAAATACAGTAAGTAAAGGCTTAGGGTAAATCGGCGTTCATTACAACATTTCATAAACACAAATCTAACCTCAGTCAAAATTAATTTTCCTGAGAGAGAAATGAGATTAAAAACAAAGATGGAAGGAATAAAATTCCGCAAAAAGTTGAAATTTATTTAACTTTTTTTACTCACCGCAAAAAGTTAAAAATTTCCGCGATATTTTCGCGACATGTCAAATTCAAACATTTACGACCAATAGGAACAATTCCGATAAAAATCCGCGATACGCAGTTATGAGTACTAGCCTAGAAGTACTATAATATTTCACTTCATGCGTGGCCCCCCGCTACTAACGTCTAGCCGCTACCGGTAACTGGCTATCCCGGTGTATTATTATGGCTTTGCATGGCCCTCCGCTCGCTACGGGGGCTCAATCAACAAGAACTAACCAAGTGCTAACCAAAACTAACCCAAGGCTAACCCAAAATTAGGAAAAAAGGTAAATTAATAAAAAACGAAAAACAAAACATCTGTCGCGACCGACGGGAATCGAACCCGCAGCGCAGGAATGACAGGCAAGCACTCTTCCTACTACACCACCGAGGCGTTGTAGAAATTTTGGGTAATTCTCATAACGTTGCATCGCGCGCAGTATTTTGGATCGCAACTTGAGATTTAGCCGCTCGTATACAATGTTCGGTTATAAAGCTCGTTCTTCCTAGAACCTCATTTTATGCTCGTTCTTAATACAGCTCCCTAAAACTCAGATGAATTATTTTTGTCTAGCCGGTGTTCGCAGAATTGATCCGGATACAAATATACTACCTCTTCCAACGTGAATTTAAGGAATGCAAATAATTTTGCGGTGCGCTTTTATTGGTTGCGCCCCCGCAGCGAGCGGAAGGCCATGGATGAAGTGAAATATTAGTGAAATGATTAAAAATTACTAAGTGAAATAAGCACAACATGCTGGTTGCGAATATCCAAGAGATTCTCGGCTACATTTAGAGATTATAGAGATGCTCCTCATTAATTTGTCTTTTTTTTTTGACAGTGTTGACTTTAATCTCCGATGTAAGAAAATGACAATGTCGGAATGATAGCTGAAATTATCCGCTCCTGTATTAGCCCCAGGTTAATGGACTTACTATTTAGTAGTTTCTGGTTCAGAATATTGACGTTTAGATCAAATCCTGATTCCTGAGATTCCTTAAGCTCCAGAAATAGATAGTTAGTTGTTTAGTTAAGTTTGACGTCATGGGTCGGTGTAGGTAAATTGCGAGGATATGCTTAAGAAGCATATTTCCTAGAGGTTACCAAAATATACCACACCTAACCACTCATATTAATTAACCTCGCACCATATGCCCATCCATGATGTCATACTAAACCAAACCAACTATAGTTCGCCCAGCCGTTGTTGACCCATGCAATTGCATGCGTTTCGAGGGTCAACAACGGCTGGGCGAACTTTAACTATCTATTTATAGGGGTAGTGGTTTGATCTAAATGTCAATATTTTGACACTAGAAACGATCGAATAGTAGGTATTTACTATTTTGTTTAAAAAAAAAATATGTTATCAAAATATGAACATGTGTATAAATATTAAACTTATGATTAATTTTCTGCGAGAGACGGGAAAGAGAGACAGCGGGAGAGAGCGAGAGAGAGCTACCAATTTCTCCGAATTGAATAGTTACTTCTACGTCGCTACGTAAACTATACAGTAAACTATGGCGTCATAAACCTAACTAACCGAACAGCTGTGGTAAGTTCGAGGAAATGCCCGTTTCCGACTTTCCTAAGTAGTTTCCAACCATTTTTTCTATATTTTTCATGTTACCATCCACGAGAATTGCGCTGGCAATTTCAATTACGCTTGTAGGGGAATTCCAACGAGACATAATTTCCACAAGAGTCTAGGGAACCTACTTCGATGCGAAAGCCGCGGACATGTGTAGTGGCGAAACAAGAATAGGTATTATTATGGCTTTGCATGGCCCTCCGCTCGCTTCGCTCGCTACAGGTCGCAACCAACAAGAACTAACCAAAACTAACCCAAGGCTTGTCTAAAATTAAGAAACAAAATAAATTAATAAAAAACAAGCAACCTTAAAAAAAGTAAACTAAACATGCGTTGCGATCGACGGGAATCGAATCCGTGGCGTACAAATACTTTTACTTTACACATACATTTATTATATTGACAAAATTTTACAGATCACTGCTATAATACAGCACACAAACACATAATATTCGTTACCATGCATCCCTCAACTGCCAACCAGGGCAGGACGGCATATTTAACCTACCGATTCTAGGGACTTGAAAAAGGATTGTTGCGAGCCTAGTGCCTGTGGTACAGGCATCAGACTCGCGGGCAATAACGAGGGGGGTCAGGAAACTAAGGTGGGTGCCTTGGATCTATTTCCTCGAAATAAATCGGTAATCTTTTGTAAATTGGTCCCTGTTTAATTGGGTTTTTGGGATCATAGCTAAACTCAGTAAGGTTCCTGGTCAATTCTGAGCCCTGAATGCCGCAGACAAAAAATTTAATCGCAATTTGATCGATAAAATCCGATATGTATTCAATATCTGCCATACTATGCAGGTCTCGAGTTCTCGGGTAGCGTCTGGCCGTTGTTATGCCTCGTAAGATCTTGTTTTGCGCTATACCTGTCCTTTGCCTTTGACTGTCAGATATGATACACCAGACGGGAGCCCCATAAGTCAATATAGGCCTTATAATTGGCTTGTAAATTACCAATTTATTTCAAGGGGATAGAACCGATTTCGGTTATATTAAGGGACAAAGTTTTAGGGTAGCCATGAAGGATATACGTTCATCGAATGTTATCCCCAAGTATTTTGCCTTTCTTCTAGGAGTTATGGGGGTATTATCGTACATCAAGGGTGTTAGGATTTCATGATTTGTGAACTTTTTAGTCAACACCAGCAATTCAGTTTTACTGGTGTTCTTTTAGCTTCCACCGGTAATAATAATATTTCAGCAGGGTAAGGTGATGGGCTAACTGGGACTTGGCTGCTTGTGCGTAGAAAGAAGGTGCATAAATAGCCGTGTCGTCAGCGTAGAGAGCTAGTTTTGTATTCGGAAATTTCGGAATATCCGAAGTGTACAGCACATAGAATTTGGAAGAAAAAACCGTACCAGTTCAACAGTTACCCCAGACTTACGGTCTTTAAGTTATGAGTGGATAAATGACAAGCAGAACGTCTAACTACTACACCATCGAGGCATTGAGAGCATTTCGCTAGACCGTATAGACAAGAATAATCCCGATACATGCGGCCATTACGGCATTACGCATGTACGCAGCTTTCGCATCGGAATATCGGAAAGCTAATAGGTACCCTAGACGCTTCTTAATTTCCAAGCTGGTGTGCTGTGCAGTGTGCTGTTGGTTGAGGGACTATCGAATATCCAATATTTAACGATAAGTATGCCCGGTGAAATCTTCTACATTTCAGACTGACAAGAATAAAAATAAAAATAGATTGTAGAGCGATGAATATGTGAAATATAGTTTAACCGGCGTTTTTTGCAATAAACCAAAGTTAGTCTAGTTCTAGTTTGTCGAGAAAGATTACTTTACCATAGAAAGCAATAAGAGGCCAAAATATATTCGTTATTTAAATACCCTACATCTAAATTACAAAAAAAAAACAAACTTTTGGAATTCTTTGAAAGACAGCTAAACCATCGAACAATAATTGTTCGGTTGTTAAACTAGTTACCACAAGGAAAGATAAGTCATTTTACTTCCGCAGTTTAGCAGTTATTATTAATTGCTACTCACTTTGATCAACTCCTTATAATTGCTATCATCAAAAGGTAACCTGCCAAAAACCATTGCGAATAAAACAACACCCATTGACCATACGTCCGCGTATTGAGGCTGATACGGTATTCCACGAAGTATTTCAGGGGACGCATAAGCATAACTGCCGCAGAAAGTTTCACTTAAAATTGGTTGCCCATTTTTTGGTTTCATATGGCCTCGCGCAAAACCAAAATCGGATAGTTTGATGTTCCAGCCGTCGTCCATGAGCATGTTTTCACATTTTATGTCTCTGAAATGGTTCAGTGGTTTTTGTTACAAATTTTTGCATGGCTAATAAAAATTAAATAACAGTGTAAGAAATCGGTATGGTAGCTTTTCACTGAGTCCACACATTGAAATGGCTGCCTTAAAAATAGATATATCATATTAGGTATCCAGGTTTGACTAACGAGTTTTAAAATTTCTTTAAATGTTAACGAAATAAATAAAAAGATTTTTCAATAATTTAAATAGTTGGAGACGAACGGCGTTTTTGCGACGCAGTGATATTTTTTGGTTAACGGTTAGGCATATATACTTAAACTGCGAATATTTTTGCATCGTAATTTCAATAGTTCAAAGTTTCAATTAATATTAATTCTTTTTTAATACCTGTGAACTACTCCACGGTCATGGCAATAGTCAATGGCGTTAGCAAGCTGCCTGAACCACTTTCTGGATCTGATTTCATCAATATACGAATCTTTCCTGATGATATCGAGAAGGCTCCCATTCTCTGCATATTCCATAATGATGTAGACCCTTAAGCAAAACTATAATTATATTTAAACACAAATATTACCCTAAATATTTTTGCTACTTGAAGCAACTGAAGGGAAAGTGATGGTTATACAATTTTATAATAGAGTCAGTGGTAAATATACTTCTATTAAGCCTAGTATATGTAATCAGGAGTTAATTAGTTATTATTTAATTATGTATTATCTTCGCAAATTATTTATTAACCGCTGTAATTCCTATGTAAAAAAGTGTGTTTTCCCACAGTTGCCCTTACATCCAGATACGGCTTCCAGCTTAGGTGAATTCATGTTTGAGGGTTCCAGTTACTTCAACAATTTTATTTCGCAAGCCTCAAGAAAATGCTTCGAGAACACCTTCAGCTTTAGCTGAATGAAGTAACTTAATTACTACTTCTTCTGTTGAAGGAGAATCGTCATTGGCTAAAATTATCTAAGTAAGTATGTAAGAATGTAGTAGGAGTTAGGGGCCCCTACTATTTACAATCAGATACGAACATTCATTTTGACTAGTCGGTATATCATTATACCGTATGATATTAATCTCCGCAGCGAATATTATTATAGATTGCCCTCAATTGCTTTCTTAAACTACACTAAATATCGCTTACCTATGTGTAGTTTCAATTGCTTGTAAGAAACGTATTAAATTGGAATGTCTCAGTCCTTTAACAACTTCGATTTCTCTCGGGAGAAATTTTTTCAAGTAATCTGCTGGCGCTGAAAACTTGCTTACTATTTTGATTGCTACATCTCCTTCATGACGATCACTATGTGCCATCTAGAATATTATAAATTTAGTATCTTAATCTAGATCAATAGTCCAAAATCGAATTATGCAAGCCATCATAACTAGCGCTTTTAATCGCGCAAATCATTTTATAGCTTCTATTTATATTTTCATTTTCTTTTTGATATATGCAAACCTCAAATTATTAAAATACATTACAATATAATTTTGCAATAAAACTAATTAACGATAATAAATAATTAAGGCATTTTTCAATGATTACATTATTTATATTTATTACTACTTACTCGTACTGTAGCATAGGATCCAGTTCCTATGGTTTTCCCGAGAAAGTACCCATGAGACTCTAAAACTGTTGGCTTTTTATCTTTTGGGTCAATTCCGACTTGAGTGGCATGAGCAGTCTCAGCAGTTGTTGGCTGATGAACACTACTAACAGGGGAAGGCATGTTCTTATATCGCTGATCATTTTACAACAAATTTAAAAATGTGTACATCATACCGTTCTAAAAGGTAAATTTTTGAGTGAACGGATGTCATCGAAAGTGACTCTGTCATTGAGTCTAACAGGGTGGTTTTATAATACAATTTTAACGAAAAATTTACAGTTATGAAGCGGTACTGATGGTACCAAACAGCGCGGTTCAGAACAACGGGTTAAAATAGCGTATGGTCAAAATAGCGTAGGAACGTAGCGCATTGGCAAAACAGTCCAGAACAAAATAGCGTATATGAAAAAAACTACAAATTATACTCACATACCACCCATAATTCAAACTGTTATGTGATTACAACTACAGTGCAAAGCCAAACTAGCGAATAAGCTTCAGTATTTCCTGTATATTTTTAGCGATTTATACATCCTCACCTTTTGCATTACAATTTGTCAAAGCTATTAATTTATACCGAAATTACATTAAAACATAGTTAATTTATTAAACGGACATAAACAAGTTGATGATATGCCTTTATATCTAATTCGTGCATGTGCATAGTAGATGAATCTGTTTTACGCTACGTGCTGTTTTGCCCTGCATTGTAAAGACCATACTATACGCTGTTTTGATCTGCGCTGTGTTGCCCTTGCGCTGCTGCGATCTGATCTATTTTGGCCATGCGCTATTTTGCCCATACGCTCTATCGACTTCCTGTTTTTGTACTTGCGCTAATTCGAGATGCGCTATTTTGGCTTGCATTATCTTATACCAGCGCCGTAATATGTACCGGAATTATATACTGTCAAAAATAAAACAATAACATTAGCTGGATGAAATGGAAATTTA
The DNA here is from genome assembly GCA_016904865.1 of Pissodes strobi. Taxonomy (NCBI): domain Eukaryota; kingdom Metazoa; phylum Arthropoda; class Insecta; order Coleoptera; family Curculionidae; genus Pissodes; species Pissodes strobi. The sequence goes on from MU181946.1 coordinate 949,511, forward strand.
TTCCATTATAAAATATCAAAATACAATAATATGGGTTTTAATAATCTGTAAGTCGTTAAAGAATAAAAAATTTGGTCGGTATAATGGTTAAGGAGAAATATGCATATTATATAATTATAATCATATAAATCATATTTGAATGTTTAGAATGTTCTTTAACTTGCAAGCACAAGGCAACGAAGTTGCAGTTATGTGACACGTTTAGTGTATTACGCACGTTTTTCCGCAAATGTGATTTTGTATGCAATTCCTGGGATTTTAACTTGAAAAGATAAAAAAGAAAAAACCACTATAATAGTGCTTTAAACTAAGGATAAAAAAGAGAAAGATATTAAAATAACCATGTATGTTCGGTGTTACAATATATGTTTGTCAGTGTGTGCCTATACAACTTTATTTTATACAACCTGAACCTTCGGCACATTACCGAGTGTTATAATAGGAGGCTAATATGCAGACCACCGCACGATTGTAGAAAAACTATTGATTCTAAAAATTTAAATTGAGCCTTCATTTAGTCCCATGTAAAATACGCCCCTATATCCCATTTAACAATGATATAAAACGATTGTGTAAACGTAGCCACACTCTGTTTAACCTATCTAACTGTTGGCCATGTAAACACAACTCTTTTAATTTCAAACAAGTGTTGCCATTAGCAAATAATAATTGATGGGTTCGGGTATTAAAATGGATTTGGAGTGGAGTACGAGTGGATTTTCGGGCACGTGATCTCGAAGCGTATGGAGTCAAAATGTATAGTCGAACATATAAACAAAGGTCGAACGATTCGGAGTTGTTGGACCTGGGAACGACAGATCACTGACAGATTCAAGAGAGCTGTTTTCTGTTTTCAATTTAAATTTTTAGGAAAAGTGTTTTTTAAGAGAATTCGGACACAATGTTCGCTCAATTACAAATTGTATTAATATTTTGTTACATAGTACCTGTGACCCATCAAATATAACCTGACTCGTCCACAACAGGACAATGCGGATATTTACTTATTTCCATATATTTATAACCTACTTCTCGCTCGATTCTCAAACTATGCAGGCTCACTCCAATATCTTCCAGTAGCGTCTTCTGACAGCGATCTATTTTGACCTTCTCTGGTCGGTTCCACGACGCGACCCGACGTTGGCCGAATCGGCAGAATTATCCATTTGTTCGCGGTACCCTGGATCCCTTGTAACCGTCTGATAGGTCAGTGGTAGTGTGTGTGTGTGATGCAAAGGTTGCTGGTTCGAACCCCGTCGGTGCCAACCTGTGTTTTTAATTCTTTTTTAGGTTATGTTTGTAAAAAGTGTTTTCTTTGAATTTGGGTGTGCCTTGTGTTAGGTTGGTTAGTTTCCTTTTCTTGAGCCCCGTAGCGAGCGCAGCGAGCGGAGGACCATGCGAAACAACTTAATTATTGCCGAAATTCGGCCAGTCGCCGAAGGTCACCAGAAAAGATCAAAACAGACCGCTGTCTGAAGCCGCTAGTATATCTTCCTCCTGCGAGGTGGAACTTTTGGAATAAACTCTTTTTACCCCACTCCGTAATAGTCGAACGCCGAAAGAGCTACTCCATTTGCACGAAAAGCTGAATGGCGTAAGCATCCCGAAAACAGATCTAAGAGTCGCTTTCCAGCTGAACAAATGTTTGGGCTTTAAGCGATGTGCTTGAAACACGAGCGCTTCTAGCACAACGGTAGAGCTGGAACTACACGCGCCGTTTTTGTTATTGTTTATGTGCTCTTTATATATGCCTCTATTTAATAATTTAATCAGTTTTGATTTTCTATGGATTTTCTGTTTTTTTTTTGTGTTCATGGTCTCAATCGTTTCAATTAAATGAAATTGTTGAGAACCTGTTAAAAACTTAAAAGTGAATCCAGCTATTCCAAATCAGAGGAGGTGGATTAAGAAACAAGTTGGTAGGTAATTAGTAAGATATTAGTTAAATATATAACATTCCATTACAGCTTTCTTATCTATTTAATCTTTATAATAATAATAATATCAAAACTACCAATCCTAACAAAACTACATAACATATAAAACGGTTTTGTGCATCAAGTACGAAATATCCGGTAGGATCTTCAGGGGCAAGGGGAAAGTAACCTGTGTTTCAAACGCGGTAACAGCACATCGGTGGGTAACAGCTGAAACACGTGCGTCGAACATTTGCGCGCGCCGGGGCTCGGTTGCGTGCTCAAAACTCTTAGCTGGCAAGCGACTCATATCTGTATCTGTTATCCCGAACCCGAACACGCCTTTGGCGCTACCAACCACCAAAATCAAACTTTACCAAATAATGGCGGGCTTTTTGATTTGGATATATTTTTTGTGATAGTGATATGAACTTTGAATCCTGATTTTTCTTATCAAAGCCCCCATTTCTCTTTAATATTAGATACCTTACCTTATCTAAACAATTACCCATGTGTATTCAACAAATAAAATAATTACTAGTTAAAACGAAAAACACATGGTTCTTGTCTTGCACATACATTCATATTAATTAAGGCATTGAGTCCTTGACTCAAAAGAAAGCCTGGGTATCGATTTTCGTCTCCTTTCTCACGCCCAGTCCCAGTTCGACCCAAATAAGAATAGACAATAAAACTGTCCTGTTTCTATTTCTATAGAATATATAAAGTATATCCACAGAGATATCGAGACAAGAGAAGAAACCAAGAAACTGCCTTTCTAGTCTGATTGCTGTTGCTGATCTTGTTTATTTGCCACCGAATTACAGCAATTTGAGCAATTTAAGATAATGGACAGGAATAAATTGGAGGTATCCGGTAAAACAAGCCCTGATGCTGTGTGTGCTACTTCTTATAAGCCCATACCAGAAAAGGATATGGAAGGTAAGCTATAAACCCATTATCATTTTCAGTAATAGTAGATCCTAGAATTAAATTAGTTACTATGTAAGATGTACCTAAATATATTTCTTGAAAGACTACTCGAATGAAGCTAAGAATACCAATTATGTATGTATTCAAAACCTGCACGAGCCTTGAGAATAAACTAGCCTTATCTTTGGTCAGTTGTATAATAGATGTATCGTCAGAAACTACCCGAATTAGCAAAGTTGAGATACAAAAATAACGCACAAGCTTTAAGAATTAATTAAACTATGCTTATTTAAATTTAGAGCTAGACTGTGCCCATTTGCATTGGAAACATGTTTCTACAAAAACTGTCCAAATTAAGATAAGAGCAACTTTTTGTTCAAAAAAATGGACAAACTACATTTATAGAATTATTTAAACCTAAATGTTGATCATTCTCGGTTCATTTCGTATCTCTTTAAAGCAATCCATGACCACGAACTTTGGGAATTAACCTAAAAGTTACTGCTTGAATATTTATTTATTATTATATAGGTAGGTACCTACTCATTATATAAAATGGGCAAGTCTTCTTAAGGATCTTGGTGTCTATGTTGATAGTGAACTTCATTTTGACTATCACAATGAATTTATAAAAAATAAAGCAATGAGGCTACTAGGGTTTGTGAGTAGAATCCTTAAGGACTTTAATGATTTAAGATGTTTTCAAACTCTCTTCTGTAGTTATGTTCGCTCAAGTTTGGAGTATGCATGTCCTTTTTGATCTCCTTTTTATAACATTTACATTGACTCTCTGGAAAAGGTACAAAAAATTTTGTACGACTGATCAATTTTAAGCTCTGGACTTAATTGATTATGGTTATTTGCACAATCTCTTGAACCTCCCAACCTTACATGTAAGAAGGAATCAATATGACTTGTGCACCTTGTTTAAGATCATTAATACTTTTGATTGTATATTGGATTGAAATTAATTAATTTTCGAGTACCACAAAGAGAGACAAGGTGTACAGAGTTATTTCACATACCATTTCACAGAATCAATTTTGGTGTAAATAGTCCAATATGTAGAATGTGTAGAACTGCGAATAAGCACTGTGAGTTTGAATACATTTAAAACCTCAATTTGTAGGAAACTGACATGATGTGTATTTGGCTCTTTTGACATGATATTCTTTATTGTCTCTTTGCTTTTATATGATTGTGTTTTTGCTTGTTTGTTGTTAGTGACATATTTTAATTTTTGACTTTGTATTTCTTTTTTTTTAGTATAAGTTTAATTGGTTCGATCTCTAATGTAATAATATTTATATCGTATCTTTCAATGGGAAACCGTTAATAAAGATTTATTTAAGTATAAGGCACGGCATACAGCTGTGTTCAAGATATGCAAAAACAATTAGTATTAGCACAGATTTATATACGCTACGTGTAGCGTATATAAATCTGTGGTATTAGTAAGTAAAATATCATAATCTGCTGTTATTGCATAATAGGTAACCAATTATTAAGTATATCTTGCAGAGCCTGGGCATGAAGTTTTGACGGTTAAAAACTTCAAGAACCCAAAAACGAATGACACACTTTTTCTTCAATGATGCCATCGGCATATTTATTCAAACTCTAAATACAATGTTTTCCAAAAGGAAATATTTCGGCGACATAATATTATGTCCTACTTTCCTTTAAGGTAGGACTTTGCATCAGCAACCACTTCGTAGGTAGCATCTAAAATATCTTTTTATTTATTCATTTATTTCCATTGACATAATCACATATGTTGGAATTGTCAAATACAAGGTAAAAATACATTAAAAACAAGATACAAATGATTAAAATCTAAACACTACAACTTAGCAAAATTCGATTAAATAAAAGCATGTGAAAAAAATTCAGTCCATGATTAAAAGGGGTTCTCAGCTAATATGGACTTAAGTTTCCACTTATAGAGTGGAGAATCCGAATATCCTTAATATTTGAAGGCAGGTGGTTATAAATTTTAAGGGAAGTGATCCCAGGTCCCTCCTGCACCTGGGTCAACCGGGCACCAGGAATAAAATGCCTTTCATAAAGGTGAGAATTCGTTCTGATTTAAAAGTTTGGTGACAGGAGGCTCTGAATGGTAAGCGGAACATAGTCCTTATTATTCTCTTTTGGCTTATCAAAACTTTATTTATGTTACTAGAGTTACCCCATGCCAACAGTCCATAAGACAAGACCGATTGAATATAATAGAACATTTTAAGGATAGGTTTCTCCACAAAATCTCTCAACTGCAGTACAGCATACTTCCTGGATGACAATTTATTACAGGTGTTATGGATTTGACCAGTCCATGAAAGATGAGAGTCGACTGCAATGCCCAAGAAGGTTACTTCCTCACGCTGGACAAGATTTGATGACCCGTCTCTGACAAGCAGACTCCTGTCCTGGGTCACCCTGATAGGGGTGAAAACAAGAAAGTTGGTTTTCGCGGTATTCAGGCAAAGGCCATTTCCCACGCACCACGCAGCAATATCTCTCACACACCTGTTCGCCTTTGTGCAAAGACTCTCATAATCACTCCCCTCGACAACTGCCGACGTGTCATCCGCGAAAAGAGTTATATAACTATAGCCGGCCAGCAGAGGTAGGGCGTTTATAAACATAAGGAACAAGATAGACCCCAGTACACTGCCCTGGGGAACGCCCGTGCTAACATTTGCCCAATCAGACACAGTCAGTCCACCATCACCCAACAATTTCACGGCTTGATTCCTACCTGACAGGTAGGTCTTTATCCAGTCATATGCCGGCCCCCTAATTCCATAATACTCCAGTTTATCCAATAGTGTCGCATGATTTATGGTATCGAAGGCCTTTGTGAAGTCATAGAAAATCCCAACAGATTTCAGCCCCTCGTTGAAATTACCCAGGATCTTCAGGTAAAATTATAATATGGCGTCAGTAGTTAATCGTCCAACTCTGAACCTGAACTGCCTGCAGGTCAATATGCGGAAGGACTCTAAAAACCCACCAATCTTCCCCGAAAAGCCCTCTCGAAAACCTTCGAGAACACCGACAGCAGGGCGATCGGCCTGTAATTTTCCACCGCAGTCGGGTCCCATTTCTTATAAACTGGTACTATGATCGCCCTTTTCAAGACATCCGGGAAGTAGCCATGTTCGAAGGAACAATTTATAAGGTAGGTCAGAGGAGCCAGAATCTCTCCCGCCCAATAACTCATTAGGTTGCAGAGAACCTCGTCGATACCGCAAGACCTCTTAATGGCCACAGACCTGAGAATAGTCAAAACTTCATTCTCGGTTAGAGGTGTTAAAAAAAATCGTATGGCAGTTGGCACTGTTGGGTAAGGTTGTGCTACCACTTCGCTCTGTACCACTCACATCACGCTTTGCACCATTCAAGAGTTGGTCCACCGATTCGATGAAGGTGTTGAAGACATCAGCGATCTCACCCTGTCCCGTCACTTCCTTGCCACAGTGCACAATACGATCGGGAATTGATTTTGTTTTAAGTTTCATGCTAGTGAGTGAGTTTATAACGTCTCACGCACATTTACTAATATTAGGTGAAGTTAGCAGTTCATTAGAGTAATAAGCCTTTTTTGCGACCGTAATATTTTTTTATGTAACTTAGTACTGTCCTTGTAGAGTTTTAAGGTTTTCATTATTATTTGAGGATCTTACTTGTCTGTGAAGCTGCCTCAGGTCAACACCCTCACTGATAAGTTCAGGAGTTATCCAAGGATTACGTTTATCCCTCGTGGATTTATTTCGTTTGTTTTGATATGGAAATGACATGTCAAACAAACTGTAAAAAGTTGAAAAAAGTAAATGAATTTACCCTCTAGATCTAGTTGATGCAATTTAGGTAGCCACTGTTCTTTTGAAAGCAAATAAATAAAGTAATTTTTATTTTCTCGAGAAAAAAATGTCTTCCTAGAGGGGGGCGCTGTGCTGTCAGCACACTCACCAGGCTCAAAGTACAAAACCTGGGCTCTGTGGTCAGAGAAAATTAAATCTAGGGTTATAGCCATCCTTCAATAATTTCACAATGCTCAGTGTACATCAATTTAGTGTTCAAGTAAACACCGAGATCCTTGATTATAGATACTTCTTTTACTGGAATATAAGTTATATGATATTACACAGGAAGTCTACATAGAAGCCTACTAAACCTCATGAAACAGCATTTATCAATATTGATCAACATATTGTTACGCTGGAACCAGTCAGATATCATACACAGATGACTTTGCAAAACCAATACATCCTGAATGGATCATACTTGACAGAATAATTTCATGTCATCAGCAAACATTAAGAAATGTGATGACAGAAAAACACCAAGATCAATTATAAGTAAACTGAAAAAAAATGGCCCCAAATGGGATCCCTGAGGCACACCAAAGGACGAACAGAAAGGTACTGGCAGATAATCATCAATTTTCACCTGCTGCTTATTTCTGTTGGATAAGTATGATTCCAACCTAGAGAGTAAAGACCCGAAGACCCCATAACATGGCAACTTAAAAAGAGTAACACACTGTGATTAACCCTGTCAAAAGCCGTACTGAAATCAGTGTATATAGCATGGGTCTCACAATTTTTTTCAAATGTTTTTATTAATAAAGTTTGTAAAAAGAAACAAATTTGTATCTACAGACCTACCAGAAATAAAACCATGCTGTTGACTCAGGATTATGTTAGAAAAAGCGTACGAGAGATGCCTCTTAACATGACGTTCACAACATTGGTATTGCACATAATACTAATAGGACTATAGTTACTCACATCCCCTTGCCTCCAGATTTGTGGATAGGAGTTACGTAGGGTAGTTTCCAGACTTCTAGAAAAAAACCAGTAGCAAGGGATTGCGAGAAAATATGCATTAGAGGAAATCGAGGGTATAGGAGAGCATGATTTTAGAACAAGTCTTGGGATGCAATCAGGACCAGGCCCCTTATTTATATCAACCTCAGACAACTTTTCTCGGTCACTGGCAGGTAAAGGGATCTTAGAGATAATATAATTCCCACTCAAAACAGATACATAATTTGATAGTCTTTTCAGATTGTACACATATGCAAAAACTCTGCAGAGATTTGCAATATCGACGCCATTATTGGCACTGCTTGTATTAAGTAAGAACCATTTCCCCTGGAATTTATTTATTTATTTTATTAATTCTGCAAACCGGTTACAAAGTACGTAACATATGATTCGTCTTATAGTATTAAAAAAACTTATCAAGCCAAGGAATAATCATAAACTTAAATCTAAAATACAACACGGAAGATAAAATAGAACAATATAATGAAATAATCAATTACTAAAACAATGAAAGAATGACAGGCAGCCGCCCAAGACCAAAAATTCAGATTCAAAAAGTTGAATATTACTTACAACTTAATAAAAAAACAACAGAAGATACAAAATTATATATAGGTACACACATAAAAGGTTTTGCTTAAAACTGACAATCAAAAAACTCCTTAAGAATATAAAAATTGTGTTCAAGCAATAAACTTTTTGTGGGCAGGGCGGCAGAGCAATAAAAAAGCACAATAGTTTTTCGCTTCTTTTTATTAGTTATTAATAACCACAGGGCAGAAGCCCCCCCCTGCTCCTACAAGAGCAGATAATTTTGGTACTCAGGGTACGCTCTTGGTCTCATCCTAAACAAATTTTAATAAAATCACACTTTAACACCACGACTTTAGTGTAATTCAACCAAAATTATCTGCTCTTGTTAGTACACGCTACAATATTCGGTTAACTTATGGCCCAAAAGAAGCAAGGTTACCCCCTTCGAAGATACAATACAATTGCCTCTCCTGTTTATATAATTGCATTGTTTACGCAAAACATTCTGTATAGCGCGGTGTGGTCAAAGAGTAAAGTAGTGTAGTTACGCCACTGTTCTGTTATTTAGCCCGCAAGCAATTAATTACAAGAAATGTTTGATGCGTTTTTAAACCTGTTTAGGTTTAAAGTACAAGCTTTTCATTTTGTTTTGTAGAACAAGCGCTTTCACGACCGAAATCGCTCATTAAGGTGAAAGCCAGCCCAGGGTCAGATGGTTCCGACGAAAAGATGCTCCCTTGCGATGAAAATGTACCTGAGGTAGTGATTTTTAATAATGATGCCAAGAGCCCCCAAAATGGCGATGCCAAATTGGACATTGGTAAGCTTATTATTGACTGATTATTAACAACTACTGGCTTCGTTAAGTACTACTAATATACGCAATATATCTGTAACGCAAACATAAGGAATCAATGCTAAATCTGACTGCACCCTATATGCTGATGTAGTTTATCTCGAAAAGTTGAAGCATTACAAAAGCTGAATACCAAAGTTATGTGATATAAAGAAATGTTTTTATTTATGTCTTTGGGTATACAGAGTGATTTGTTTTTCCTAAGAGATAATAGATTGTTTTACGGAATTTCATATGTTTTTGAGTACTAACGTTAATTTTGCTATATTTACTGTAAACTGCATACTACTAATAAAATGATAAGGAAACATTTAACAAAATATGTTAATGGCGGTCTCGGCATGTAACAAATAAAATTTAATACGCAGGGATTTCAAATTTCAACACATGCCAAAAAGCTAATTTTAAATCAATGATGAAATAAATAAATAAAATAAAACTTATTTAACTCTTTATATCGTAAAACGTCATAATTATGAAATGTGAAATTTGTGGTCTCTTATTTTGCAAAATCCCATGTTGCCTGAAAATTTACAGATTCAATTTTCCAATAATTCCAGAGATTTTTTTTCGTGTCTGAAAACATATTTAAAATTAAGCTCTAAATTTTTACAAATTTTGCGCGCTTCTAATAAATAAGCCCTATTATGTTTGTCATCTGAGTCACAAAATGTCTTCTTAAATTGCTACCAAGTCAACAAATAGAGATTGTTTTTCTATTGCTACATATTGTTACGTTTTTCCTGTGGGTTCTTAACAGAATTACAACTTTGCTATTTTCAACTAATACTCTCTTTATTCACTACCACTGTATACAATTTAACACTCTAAACTACTCTTATAACTTTACCACTAATATATATTCAACACTCAATGATTAACTGAACTGAACTGAACTATCCGACTGACTAACATTCGCCTTAGGTTTGCTTATATATAATCTTAAATCTATCGCGAATATTCGGGAAGTATTCCGAGGCCACTCTATATGATCTCGACGAGGCCATCGAGATAATTCCAGCGATCCTGAAACTTCGCGTCCGGCCGGGCGATGAGTGATACAGACAAAGAATCGAGCGGCACGGCGGCTAGTTCTATAGGGTAGCACAAAAACGTTCGGATGGTTGTTAGGCTAGCCGTAACAATATATTCTATTATCTCTCCTACAAACTCAGTGAATGCAATACAATTTAATTTTATTTTGCTTTAACCATGGCATATAAATGGAAAGTCTGCACAGATTCAGATTTTGCACCTTTTTTCCCTAAAATTTACTTTAGTTCTAATTCGAAACTAAATATTTCAGCTGAAGCGAAGCAGGCATTTGTGGGTTTGACCAAAGAAGAGCTGATGAAATTTGCCAATGATCCTTTCTGGGTTCGTTTGAGATGGTTTCTCTTTGCCTCTTTCTGGCTTTTGTGGGCAGCTATGCTTATCGGCGCTGTCATGATAATTTATGCTGCTCCTAAGTGTGATCCGCCAGCGCCAAGAACATGGTAACTATATGTTCATACTTGGTATTTAACTTGAGGTTAGGAGGGATATGTCATTGTTTGCCTGAAAAAACTAATCAATTAAAATATATAATAATATGGTTCTTTAAAAAATATTCAACCCATTTGCTCCTGTACAAGCATAATCATAATATGTTGTAAACAATTTGTAATTAAAGTAGGGGGGAGAGATGCTCCTCCGAGCATGTATAAAGCTTGACCATGCATGCATAGCACGAGCTAGCTAAAATATTTTTCATCTAGGTATCAACAAGGACCCCTTACTCAATTACCGGATGATACCAAATTTGAAAACGTGAAACTGGATACAAATATCCAAGGCGTAATAGTGCCATGGACAGCTGACACCTATGAACTTTTGGAAAATAATCCTGAAAGTTTGCAATTAATTAAGGCTGTCCAAAAAGAAGGAACCAATGTAATTCTCGAATTGGAACCTGCTATCTCAAACGTTTGGTTTAGAAAATCCGAAAACAAAGATCCTGCATTTGACGGATATTACATCTGGAGACCTGGAAGCATTAAGGGAACTGATACAAATGTTTCACCACCTAATAATTGGGTAAGTTTTGTGTATATAATACTATTTTTAAGAGGATAATTCCTTAAAACAGATTTATTTACTTTTATTGAATACCTTGACGTTCATGTGCATATTAGAATATTGGAATACATGATACTAGAATACAGGTAAATACTGACTGGAGTAAGGCATTTGACAAAATAAATCATAACAGTCACACGTTACAATATTTTTAAGGATTTTTTCTGGTCAATACTACTTTTAGCATGTCCCAAGAGTTAGTCCTACGAAATTATGTATTATAATTTTCTGGTTTACAAAAATGTGAAAACGAAAACATTTGAAAAATTCCAAAATAATTCAGATCTCAATAATATTGTTTCAAAACGGTTTGTTCCTTAAGTGGAATAAAGTTGAATGTGTTTCAATTATAAATATTATAGGCAAAGAAGGTTAAGCTCTAAAATGAATGTTCAGTTTATATATTGACTTAATCGTCACTCACGCTTTTAGAATACGTTTTTAGAACTCCAGTTTTTCGCACATAATTTTGGCGTTTTAATTTTAATCCGAGTTATATGTATTAATGTTTAATGAATATGTATATCCAAAAAACAAATTTGCGAGCACGCTGATCAGTCATTAGCAAAACAACAAATAAAGCGGAACTCAATGCCTTGTGACCACATTCGCGTTTCACTGTGGCGTTTATTACCAACATAGAAATGTAGTATTGATACATACATAAAATTTGTTGATGTGTAAATATCTTATGCAGCGGTATGAAGGTAAATCTTGGCAAATGGGACGTGCAAGCGGATGTGACATCATAACCATGCGCAGCCTACTTCAGCGCTTCCTTGTAAAACGTGTTCTTTCTAACGCCAGAATATAGGCAACCAGTTCCAAATAAGTGGTTGCCTATATTCAGGCGTCACGCGGCCTAAGGCGCTCAATTTTTTTTAATGTAAATCAGGAATGGATAAATGTTTTTTTTATTCATTTTATGAGTAATAATACAATTCAAGCAGTGTGGGGTTCAAAATCAAAGTCAAAATAGCTTTATTATCAGATACCACATTAGTCATTGACAAAGTCATCACTAGTATATATAAACAAAGGAAGACAACTGACATAACGAATCATGAAGGATAAAAGGGCTTACACATTTTAAAATTATGAATCATAAAATGAAATATGTATGTCAAATGATAAAATTAAATTGATTGATTTGACCGTTGTTTGTTGGTGTTGTTTGTTTTCTCTTCGTTGATAATGTTTCTTCAGGTCCAATGACAAGTAACACTGATGATGGCCTGGGCCGAAAGCGCTCTGTTATGCTTCTATAGGAAGTCCATTTTGGGTTAAAATTTTGCATGGAATACAAAGGGTTTCATTTAGTAAAAGGATAAAATGTAAAAGAAATAAAAATAACACATGCAAAGAGTGATACATCACAAAACACCAGCTGATAAGAATGTTTTAAAATATTGAAATAAACGTTAAAGTAATTTTTTTCTGTCATCTAACAATTCACCACGATAGTAGTAAACTGAAACCCTGAAATCCAAGAGAAAGTAAAGAATGCTTTAACATCTGAATTAAAAGACATACATACATCCATTTCTGAACCAGACAAGACATGGAATACAATGGAAACAAGAATAATTGAAGTTAGCAACCGTTTTTTAAAACCTGATACCACGAGACAGGAGAAGAAAGGATGGATGACCGACGAAATTATGAATCTCATGGAAGAAAGACGGAGAGTTAAATCGAATAATACTCAAGAATATTGGGCAATTCGCAGGAATGTCCGAAAAAAGACCCGAGAAGCCAAAGCAAAATAGATGACCGAAAAGTGCAGTGAAATAGAAGATCTAAATAAGAAACATGACATATTCAATACACAGAAAAGGATCAAAGAAGTCACGGGCCGGTTTAGACAAAGAGCTTCTGGAAATGTATATGACGAGAATGGTGGTATTATGCTTGAAATTAATGATATATTTAAGAGTATGGGAAAAATATACAGAACATTTGTTTGATGATGAACAACGACCCGAAAAACCAATCTTTGATACTGTTGAAGGTCCACATATCACTATATCAGAAGTAAAGCAGGCAATTAAGCTCATGAAAAACGGAAACGCAATGGGTCCAGATGAAATACCATCAGAAATTTTTAAAATTATAGAAGAAGATACCCTTGAAACACTAACTGCACTTTTTAACAAAATTTATGATACTGGCATAATCCCAGATGATGGCTTACATTGCCCAAGAAATCCAATGCAAAATCGTGCGAGGACTACCATTAGCCTGATGTGCCATGTACTTAAAATATTTCTCAAGATCATTCATGCTCGGATATATAAAAAATGTGAAGAGAACAACGGAGAAGCACAATTCGGGTTCAGAAATGGACTGGGAACGCGTGAAGCATTATTTGCAATCCAAGTCTTAATTCAACGGTGCAGAGATGTAAACTGCGACGTATACGTGTGTTTCTTAGATTACACCAAAGCTTTTGACAGATGCCAACACGGAAAAATGATAGATCTGTTAACAGATATTGGACTGGATGGAAAAGGCATCAGAATTATCGCTAACCTCTACTGGGGCCAAAAAGCTACAGTCAGAGTTGAAAATAGGCAGACAGAATACATTAACATCAAAAAAGGTGTACGGCAGGGTTGTATACTGTCGCCGCTCGTCTTCAATCGTTTTTCGGACAGCGTTTTCAAAGAGACTCTAGAACACACAAATCGAGGCATCAGAGTTGGAAGGGCTACAAGAGTTATTAAACAATCAAACTAGGGCTGAGCTTAAATATCAATAAGGCCAAATATATGGTGATTAGTAAAAATCCAAGCCAGTTAAAAGGAAGTCAAAGTTACTTATCTCGGTTGCACGTTGAACGAGGACTGGGGTCACTCACAGGAGATAAAACATAGAATTGAAATAGCGAGAAATACATTTATACAAACGAAACCGCTTCTGTCCTGAAGAGATCTGAATCTGGCCCTTAAAAACAGTCAGGTGTTATATATACTCCACTCTTCTATACGGTGTAGAGGCTTGGACGCTGTCAGACGCTATAGAAAGAAAGCTGCAAGCTTTTGAAATGTGGATTTTCAGAAGAATTCTTAGAATCTCTTGAATAGAAGGAATTACCAACGAAGAAGTACTTTGAAGAATGGGATGTGAACCTGAAATCATGCTTACTGTGAAACGTAAAAATTAGAGTATTTTGGCCATATCACGAGAAATAGCAAGTACAGAATTCTCCAGAACATAGTTCAAGGCCGACGAGGAGCTGAGAGAAGAATTTCTTGGCTAACTAACTTGAGAAAATGGTTTGGAGCAACATCTACTGAACTGTTTCGATGCGCAGCCAATAAGATCCGCATAGCTATGATGATAGTCAACGTCCGTAATCGAATAGGGCAACAGAAGAAGAAGAAGTAGTAAACTTTCTCACTAGGCTTGTTTTATTTTTTTTAAATTACATTTCTCCTTCCTGACTTAAGGAGATAATAAAATAATTATTCTTTTTACCTCCAACTATTAACGATTTTTTTCCTAGCCTAGGAAAAGTCATGTCGGGTATTATAAACTAAACCGACCATCTCCAAGACGTAGATACAGCAAGGGTGAAAATAAGATGCGTGTGCTCACAAGAATCATGCACTCTAGCGCCAGACCAATATCACTGTCCTCTTTTGCAGTACAAACATAATTATTACAATAGTAATAATTATGTTTTTAATCTTTAATCATGAACAATAGAGCATTTATTTAACTCTTGATGCATAACCGACTGACGAGACTTTCTTACAAACTTTTCTTTGTGATCTTCCAACTTAATTTATTCGAACTGGGCATATAATTACGTTTATTTGTCAAGAAAACATTGTCTAAAAATCCAAAATCAAAATATTCGTTTTTGATATATTAAAGGAGAACAAATTCGCACCACTCCATTGCTTTATTTTTACCTAATCAATGTTAATGGTATTTTCAATATCCGAATCGTGCCAAAGAATGGTAGCTTCGTCGGTAAAGACAGTGAACTGTCCCGCTATTGATAGGTGAGGTAGGTAATTTATGTAAATTAAGAAACCTAAGTGTGAGATAAGAATTAACGTATGCCAAATTTCCACGGCAGAGTGGTGATCTACACAGAAGCTTTCGACATATGACAAAACATCGCCGCAACAGCCTTCCTTGAGTTTAAGTGAACATACAGATGTTTCAGAAACTCGAAGATGGCTTCGAATCCAAATTGCTGTACAGAAGGCAGCTTATCCCAACCAGAAGCAATTATTCTATTTCTTTTCTTTGACCCGGTGTGTTGTATTATTAAATAGACAGGCATAACCTAAATACAGAAAATAATTCCAGCACTGTTCCTTATCAGAATTATTCAATATAATAGCCTTGCACACATTTTATAAAATTTAGTTGCTTGTTCTCTGTTATTATAGTACAGTTATCTAAATGACCCTAAATTGCTTTACTAATGACACTAAAATATTTTCAGTGGAATGTCACATAACATCATTTGGGAAAGCATTTTAATGAAATAACGTGTAATACTCTAATTTGCGTTGTTTTAATTGATTTGGCTTTGTTAGAAAATGTCTGTACCATTATTCTCCTCGAGCTATATTGTAAAACTATATTATTAAATCTGTTTTAACATTATATCATACAGTTTGGCTGTCAAGAATCTATCAATAAAATTTAAAGCAAATTCGCAAGTTAATTTTATGTTGTTTGGAATTTATTTGATTTAAAGATTATTTCTCAATACACTTTCCATAGAAAAATATCCGAAGGACACGCGTCCGAATATTCGCCAAAGTTTGCTTGGAAATATTGGCAACTTCCATGTTTAGTAATTGAAAAATATCTGTAAATGTTTGTTTTAGATTAGTCCCAGTAACGCGTCTTCATGGAAATATTCAGAGACAAGAAAGGAATATTACTATTCGCCATTCAATAAACCACACCTTAACTTCCGAAACAAATCAGTAGTTCAAGAGTTTAACAAAGTACTTGAGAGATTTCTCGCAGTTAACGTATCGGGCATACGTTTGCGTAATGCCGGCTTTCTATTGGTGGATCCTGCATTTGAAAACGAGGAGATCGATAGTAATGTTAATCCAGACCTGACCCTTACACAGTATGGATTCTATAAACACTCTAGAACCGAAAACTTGCCCGAATTAGGTGCTTTACTGATAGAATGGAGAACGCTGATAAGAAATAAAACAGAGAATGGTCCTTTGATGGTTTCCGAAGATCTAAGCAAAGTTGAATCCTATACAGTCAATGGTAGTCTTGTTGTGGATATGCCATTACAGAGTCACATTTTCTCTAAACCTACTTTATCAGTTAATGAAACTGCGAATAGTTTGAATTACACATTCAATATTAATGCGATTGAATGGCCTTTGTGGGAGGTATGTGTGAGTTCGTATAGTATTTAATTTAATTTTTCAAAACGGCAGTATTTCTTATTTCTCATGAAAAAAATCTGTTAAATCAGCACACGAGAAAAGCTTGTGCATACAAAGATATCTGTTTACTCTGCTATTTAATAAATCTAATTTAAAAGGATGTTTTTAGTAGAAAAAAACTAAGTTTTTTGAAGAAATTCCTTTGTGATGTTGAAGATGCTATTTGGCAAAAGTGAGAATAACATATTTAATCAAAATTAAATTAATTAAATTAAATTAAAGCTTTTTGCTAACCATTCGTAATTAGGATTATTTGAATCTCACACTAATAGTGGAATATTATTTTAGGTGAAATCCAATGCATTGCCCAGAGATGTATTCAACATTATCACTTACCTTTTGCCAGGTGCTCCGCTAGTTAATATAACTGAAGGAGTCAATACTGACCTTCTAAAGATTAGGAATAGTCCTTCAGTTATGAGAGGTATCTGTGGAGTTTATAATTTGCAAAACAATACAGTTTTAGCATTTATAAGGTAATTTTTGCAGCTTTCATCTATAGTGTTCTTGATTTTAAATAGTACGTTCCTTTTAATGTAGTTGAGGTAAACGTGTTTACAGTGGGATTTTTTTTATTACTAATTTAGAAAAAAAAATCTTTATTAGGGTTGATGCATTAATGACTTTAAATTTGCGATGTACAAAACTTAAAATAGCTGATATTTGAATCAAACCTGTAGAAACGAAATGGGAAGACTTTATTTATTTTAAATGAAACTTGTAATTTTGTGTTATTTAATAGGAATGTTTCTATTTATATCAAAAATTTGTGCACTAGTGTGTATTCAAACTAAACAATTCTCCCACCTTAATCATAGAGTACTTGTGTAAAATTTTAAGCAGTTTTAGTTAGTAACATTAATACAAGTTTGTTTCCATTTCTTGCTTCCGCTGGGACTAGGCAAAGGTAATATCATCCTTTCAAAATATGCTTTTAAAGATACATATCTCGATAAACTAACACAAGATATATTGCTAATGCTGAATCTACCTTTATTTAGGGTGACACCCGGTAGTCCCGGTATTTTAGTAGCAGTGAATCCAACAAATATCACCGCAACTATTGATTTACCAGCAGAAATTCCTCCTTTAGCAAATCTCCAGGAAGTGACCATTCGCTATTATAGTGATAACTATAATGAAACAGATTTCAAGGACGTTGGGTAAGTGATGTGTTTTAATAGCAAATTGTATTTTTATTATATAGCCTTAAGTCATCCCACATATGTCTTCTGTATAATATACATGCACTGATCTGCTGCTTTTGAGCTTATTTTTGGAGCCTTGAAATCTGCATAGCGACTAACAAGGGGTCGCTTAAGAGCCATCAGAAGTAGGCCCTCAGATATCACACATCCACTAGGCTTGTGTGGATGGAGGTGTATAACAACCCACGTCCTGCTAATGGAATTGTTTGATATACAGACGGCTCGAAAAAGGATAGTCAAACTGGACCAGGTGGGATATATGAAGAAACTATATGGACGAGGCTTGCTTTCGCCCTTAAGGCCGATGCGATGACCAATTTGATCTGAGCTTATAGATATGTCCTACAGCAAAGAATATTATAGTGTTCGTAGTAGAATTTTCTTTGCCTACAGTAATGCAGCCGCCGCCTTTCTGGCGAATACAGTAAACGACCAGGCCAGATATATTATATGATGATCATCTTCCGGAATTAGGCAATTTTCTGTCAGGTAAATCAGGTTCTGGTAGGGTGAAAACTTTAATAACCTTGATGTAAAAGGACATGAAGCTCATGCGAGGGTTCATGTTAGAGCTTCTCGTGTGTTACTGATACCTAAACAGACATATGCACCTGCTGAAAATTCTAGAAGACCAATAATACAGACAGCGCTTGGAAAACGGAAAATCATTCACTCATGTGTTGTTATAAGGCAGTCAGTCCTTCGGAAAGGGAGACAGGGTTGAATGAACTTTTGAAGCAGGCCCACATCGGGGTCTACATGCCAATTACTTTAGTTTTTTAGAATAAGCAATCTTCAAGATACTCAATTTTTTAATAGAATATGTTGCTCGTTGCAGATTAAGTCCAAAATACAAAGTTCTAGGTTTTATAGTTTTCACTATGATATACAGAAAACTGTAAAACAACCCAAGTAACAATTTAAATGCTAGTTAGATTTATATCATCTTTAAAATGGTCGGTAGAAGTACTGGGGTTTTATGAACAGCTTCAAACATGCTAACAGATCTTACAGTCAATTTATTCTTAAAAATAAGCAGCCTTGGCAGCAATAATGTTAAGTGTGCATGGACTTGAGACCAGTTACTCTTGTGTTAGCTTTAACAAGGCTTTTGTGGTATCAATCCTAAACCTTGTTGATCTTCTGGAGGGTTTAAAGTATGTTTACTTTTAAAATAATCTGTCTTAAGACTATAGCTTTAAGTTGGATTTAAAGCATATTCTTTAAGCACTTCATAAAACTTGCAGTTTTATATAAGATACCAATAAAGCTCAAGTCTTAGATTGGCTACTTAAAAGACTGTATTAGGTGTCGATACAAACAAATTAATTTTCTTAACTTATTTTGACCACAAAGGTGAAGGTAGCAATTAATAGTAAAATTACTACTAGCAATTAATGTAGTGGACTGTATTAAGATAGGGTGGTGAGGGTTTTAACATAGATTATGTAAATTGAAACCAAGTAGGCATGTCAGTTATTAAATCCTTTAATAATGTAATTATATGCATTTGCATTCGAAGTTTAATATGGTGAATACATAGGTACAATTTATATACAGTTTCTAAGCTACTTTCATGCCTTCAATCATTCATACATACAACTAAATATGTAACACAGGTTACATTTCTAGATTCTTTAGGAAATTTATATTTACAATTATTATATTCAAGAATAAAACAATGTTTTTCCTGAATGTGAAAAACCTATCTATTTTTTAACAACTAACTGTTCCTTTCTCACGAAATACCTTGATTTACTCTTGTCTCTGCTTCCCTCCAACAAGGCAGGGATCTGACTTCAATTCTTAATTTAAGTAGTATAGGCACGATACAAATTACAAATTTGGTGCCGCCATTTTACTGCTTTTCTTCAATTACTATGAGACGCTTCGTCGTTTCTGGCTGTAAGGAATTACTTAAAAAAGCCCAAAGGAGGTCTTGTCCAAAAGATAACTGAGGTGCACTAGATATTTTCTAATATCTGTGCATACTAACGGAGAAATTGCCTAAAAGGGTAGGACCTTTTGGCGCGAAGAGGTACTTGCTAGAGAGCGGTGACGGGACCGATCTAACGACGTTGAGTGTTAGCAGAGCACTAACCAGAGAGAAATTAATTATCTCTGGCACTAACTCGTAATTTCTTCTCGCTGGCCTTAAGGCGCCAAGCGAAAAGTCGGGTGTTATCACCAAACTATACGTGAAAAACGAAAGTTATACACGTGTTGGGATGTTTTCCCAACATAGGATTACTGGGGAAATATATTGCTTCATTAAGGCCATAATATAATCTTTACAAAATCCTATTGGACTTTTCTATTGCTTTCTTAAACCATTACCTTAACTCCTACCGCCTAGAACTCTTTTAAAGCGGCCATCTTGTCATTCTGACTATCTGTCGTGATTCAGTAGTGGTGTTCAATATAATTTCCTTAAAAATGGAAAATATTTCACATAAATACTTACAAGCTACAAGAAATGGTAATTTCAAAAAAAAGTAAAGTTGCAATCTTTAAAGATAATAAATGAAAATGTAGATCAACATAAAACTGGACAAAATTTGAGGCTAACTGGGTGCGGAAAACTTGATTGCAGCGCTAAAGACTTATGCGACACCGTGATAAGGACAAGTAGTTTTATGAGCAGGCCGAGCAACCTTGGTCAAGACTAAGAAGCTTTACTCTAAGGAACAGTTAGGAGTAAACAGATTAATTACAGTAAATAAAAGGTTATGACGAAACTAATAGGACTTATGCCTCCTTTCTAAGAAACCTTGAGGTTTTAAATTATAAAAAGCCATATTTTTACACAGCACAAACCTCCATATTGGAAATATTTTAGGGAGGTAATATTATTCAATAATTTTATCAAAATTTCGCAGTTCCTACCTTAAAAAATACGAAGATTTTAACAGTAATACAATATAAGATTACAAGCAAGCATTTTTAAGTTTGTTTATAATAATTAAACCTTGTTTAGATAGTCAATAATAATTTAATTATTTAAAAAAGCAGTAAATTTAAGACGCTTTAATTTTTAGAAGATATCTTTCCATATTTTCATCGAAAAAGCCGACTGCGTTATAATTTTTGTCTCTCATTTCGACGAATTTACCAGATTTTGGTATTGCATTTCCTCCATGTTTATTCTTAGGAGCTGGAATGCATCACCGACTAGACGACATCACATGATGGACATTTGTTTGATGTAACTGGTTTACAGGTTATGATAATTTTATCTAAAGATGTTACAAATCTCAGAGTTCTTAAACTCATCCTAATCTTAGATCACTATAAATCCTATGGTTTTAAATGACACTTGCTAAAAGTTTTATGATTGCCTTGAAGGCAATGATAAGATAATCGATTTCAATGCAAGTTGGTTTTAAACGAGCTTTAAAATTTGGTCTTGAGACCCTCATAGGAGTGGGCCCTTTGGCTGTAAGAGAGCCTTTATCTTACCTTCGAGAGGTTGTCTAGAGCAGAAGGTTTTAAGTGAGTCTTATTCATTTGGCTGTAACAACGTCTTGAAAACCATATTAAAGCTTCTTTTGTTACTTGGGAACTGAACGTTCCAATAAAGGTTCCACCTTCTATTTTTGTTTTAGGGCCCTATCAATATAAATATAATATAATATGATCATAAATATAAAGGTTGATTATCCCCTTGCTTGTATTAACGTAACTGACCTGTATTAGTCACAGCTTTCCTTTTTTGCAGTGGTAAGAGAGCAGCTACAGCGATTCCAGTCACACCAAAGTCCTCCATCGTTCTAGAATATGTGCCAAAGAAGGATGAATAACTGCCCTATATCAATAAGTTGCCATAAACATTCCATTGTAAGACATCTATTATTCCATTTCAAACAATAAGAATGACAATAACATACATAGGCTATTCTGTTTAATTCCTAAGTAGGAAGTGTATTCCCTATTCCGAAAATATAAAATCATTCGAAATTGTAAAATATTTTATTATCTAAAAAGGTAAGTAATTCTTTAATTAATAAACATTTGTAATCATGTGCATTACTTATATTCCAGTCTAATAATCTTGCAACTTCAAAAGCAAGTACTTCAATTTTCTAGCTTCATAACTGACAGTTTCTTTTCCGTTTGGAACGTCATTTTCTTCAGAAATGGTCGAGTAGGCAACTGTTCTAACTGTTTTGCCATGTACTAAAATTGATTTTAATTACTGTTATTCGAGTTTTTGGAACTGACTTATATAGCGGATAGTCAGGATGGATATATTTGGTCTTAATTATTCGAATCCGAAGATTCGGCATGTTTCGAATGCGGAATTACTTCCATCTAGAATCAGAAAAAAATGGATATCCAAAAGAACCTAGCTCTAACATTAGCCGTTCGGAAAAATCCGGTTTTGTAGGTGGTAGACTCAACGAATTCTCACCCAAGAAGCTTGCTTACTGCAAAGTGATTTATTTTTTTGCTGATTCAAACTTGGTTATTACCAATGTCTTAATATGTCATATGTGCGAGATATGGCTATTATGTCAGATCATTGTTTGGTTTCGTGTTCATTGCAGGTACCCAACTTAAAAAATAGTGAGCAGTCGGTAAATTTTAGAAATTTTAAAAGAATTGATACTGATTTCAAAATATTTTTATATACATGATATTAATCAAAAAATTACGTATTTAAACGATTTAATTTTGAATATTTTTGATACATTGGCCCCATATAAAACTACAGTTATCAAAAGCCCAAGACCCCCATGGCTTACAGATAATATACAAACTATGATAAAACTTAAAAACAAAGCGTTTAAAAAAAGTAAAAAAAAAACAAGAAACCCAAAGCATTGGGACTATGTATTACAAACAGCTTAGAAGAAACCAAACTAGTATTGCTATCTCTAATGAAAAAAAGTATTTAGAGTTTCTCATCAACAAAGACAATTCACAGGGAATAGACGCCCAGCGAGCCGAAACGGTAATGTACTTCAGGTTCCGTTCTTAAGAGCGCAGCACTTGCGGCTTGTAAACCTAATTTTACTATTATTTTAAATATTCCGCATCTCTCGACATGGTGTGATTTCGGTTGCCATGAGGCCGATACAACGACGCCTTGCGGTGTTGCCGATGTATGTTGGACTTAGCAGAGCTCGATTTAAATCAGGACAACGCGATGTCGCGCGGCGGTAATGAGTTCAAAAAGCGTAAAGGGCTGCCGCGTTCTCTTTGATAGACCGCTTTGCTTGTCGGTGTCTTAAATCTAGGGCTTTTTAATACCGCCTGTTTTTTAAGTAAATCTTGCCATCTTCAATTATTGAGGCGAAGGAGTATTACCACAGCTTATACCGTACCGAATCGGTATAAGCTGTGGTATTACTATTTGGTAAATTTGGTTATTTCAAGGATATTCTTTTTGCAAGTGCATTGTGATTGAATTCTTCCTCTTACGTTCATCGATTTTAATTAAAAACAATGTCTGGTAATGTATGTTGCTATTTCAATTGTGGGAAGAAAATGTTAAAAAATGAGGAATTGTGTCAGCGCTGGATTCTTAATTGCGGTAAGAAAAAATTACACACAGTAAAAGTCTTTTTGTTTTTAAACTACTTTTGTTCGTGTTGTTTTGCATTACCTTTTCTATAAAATTATTATTAAAAAATAGCAATATTAAATATGATTGCTTCACTAAGATGGAAACTCAAATTCCTTTTAGGATTTAGAGATGAAATAAGAACCGATTTTGCAAAACTCAATTCTAAGCGGATGGTTAAAACCGCCTAAAAATATTTTCTTTTCTGAAATTTGCTCTGTATTTTAAAAAGCAGTGAAACAAGTCAATTTTATTTTAATTTTCGGTGTGTAATAGCATTTTTAAATGCTATACCACAGTATAAAACGGTAGTTTTTGATATACCTACATATTCGTTTTTAGCGTGCAAAGAACATGCTTTGTAATATCTGCCAATATAAGGGGTTGAAACGAACCCCCAAAAGTGAATACTTTTCGAAATGAAAACTTCTTTAGGCGCGTTTTGCGTTTTTTATTTGGGGGGGTTGAATGAGACCGTGCCGTCACGCTCGAATATGTAACCTCACGCGTCACGCTTGGATATATGCTCCTTCTACTGGCATGTTCCCGTATAGGTAGGGAATGTAGCCGGGGTAAAAATAAGATCCTGGACGTAAACGGGATCCCGTACTCCCCCCCCGTTTGGCCAGGGGAGGGGGGAGAAGGAAAAACTTAAATAATTGCGCCCCATGGGGGGTCACCTGAGCCCATACGGCGGGACCGAGGCTCTAATTTAAGGGGGGATTTTGGGGGAAAAACCGTTTTTTGCCCGTATCTGCAACGAAGGCTCGGATCGAAATTCTGACCAACGATGACACCAACCTCGTAAAAATTTAAAAGTGAACATTTCTATCAAAATAAGCGTTTTTTTATTTTGAAAAACATAAAAATGCGTTAATTTTATTATCGTTTTTAAATACTTGGTATTTATAGCAAAATTATGATAATAAGAGGTGATTTCTAGCCCTAACGTATGGTGCCTTCACTAAATATCCTTAATATCCTTAATTTTAACCTATAGAATGAACATCTTTTAATCTAAGTTGAAGGTATTACCAAAGACAATTTACAAATTTACAGTCAATTGTCTTTGGTATTACGAAATTGTATTACATTTTGTTTTTTATTATCAGATCATTTATTTGTTGAGAAATTGTTAGGTGGCTGACAATTTGAACTAGTCGCTCCTGCTATATTGCACTGTTCACTAAAAAGGGCATAGTTACATGGTTCGCAACTTTAGATTTTTATGTTCATTATAACAAGGAATATTCCTGTTGATTAGCCACTAGTAATTTATTGAAAAATAAATATTAGGGAACAAACGTTTCTTGCCGCCAGTATGTCGTCATTACAAATAGCTATAATTTAAACTTTAGGTATCTCAGAAGTTTTAATGAATTATTGTTTTTGGCAATATTAAGACGTCGTTCCTAAAAGCAAATTTAAATCTAATAAGTAACAAACTATATTTCTCATTTACATTCGTACCGTGCGTTCAATTTATCTTGATAACATTTTGATTTGTTGTATTTTTTTTTGTTTTTAAAGATATCAAGGTAAACAAAAAAGCAAAATGAAGGGTTGGTAGCCAAGTTTTTTTCTAAGTTACACGTAAAACAAAACACTAACAATTTTCTGACATATAAGCCTATTCTATATTTTTTTAAATGGAACACTGTACATCTTCGGACTCTCTAGAGATATCTAAACACATTTCGTGTATAATATCCTATACCTATCTTTAGGTGTTAACGAAATATTGACAGTTGAAAGTCGGGCATTTTGACATTTTGACAGGCTTTGAAACCTAAATCGCGCGAGCGCAAAGAGTCCGGTTTGTCATTCATATCTTAAGTTTTCATGACCTATCGAATGACAGCAACTTTGAATTTAACCCGCGGATAAAATTAACCGGAACCTTTAAACCTCCGGTTAAATTCAAAGTCACTGTCATTCGATAGCTTCTGAAAACCTAAGATAGAAATGTGCAAACCGTTTTCTTTGATCTCGTGCGGTTTAGATTTTAAAGCCTGTCAAAATGTCAAAATGCCCGACTTTCAACTGTCAATATTTCGTAAACAGCTAAAGATATAGGATTTTATACACGAAATGTGTTTAGATTTCTCTAGAGAGTACAAAAATGTAGTAATATACAGGGTGTTCCATTTAAAAAAATATAGAATAGGCTTATATGTTAGGAAATTGTTAGTGTTTTGTTTTATGTTTAACTTAGAAAAAAACTTGGCAACCAACCCTACATTTTGCTTTTTTGTTTACCTTGATATTTTTAAAAACAAAAAAGTTACAGCGAATCAAAATGTTATCAAGATAAATTGAACGCACGGTACATATTCTTAGAGTCAAGGCTAAATAATTGCTATAACTATATTATAAACATAGAACTTGTCTAACTCTTGCAGAAATACATGTATTGATATATTAGTGCAACAATTTTATTTTGGTGTCATATTTACGGAATTTTGTAACAAACTTCCCTTTTCAACAGTTTTTTATTCAATGGAAATTTTTTCTAAAGAACAAAGCATTTTCTGTAATATTCTTTTTCTACCCCCGTTATATAAACTGTACAATAATTCACTTTTATCTTAAATACAAAATGTCACTTTCTTGGTCATTTTATAGAAAGTGTGAAAAACGAAACAGGATCGTTAAATACTGCCCATTAGCGTGTCGTTATATCACAATTTGTCACTACCGAAAAGTAGCTTTTCACCAGTTGACCACCCTAAGAAATTGGTTCTTCCGATAAGTATGTTAATAAATATACAGGGTGTTCATTTGAAAACTTCCCACCACGGATTTATCGAAAAGCAGTGATTAAAAAAAAACGCCGAGGCACGTCAAAAGATTTGTCAAGGGGGACAACTTTTTAACCAAAAACTACTTCATCCCCTTTCACCCTCTGCCCCCAGGGTCAGCCCCTTAAAAATTTAAATGGAAAGGGGGGTCGAATGATACATCATTTTAAGGGTCTTTCAACTCCCTTTATATTTCGTGTATAATGTCCTATACCTATCTCCAACTGTTTTTGAAATATTGACAGTTGAAAATCGACCTGTTACCAAGTTTGACAGCCTGTAGAATCTAAACGGCTAGAGCGTGCTGTTTTTGTTATCAAAATATATTAACTATTATTCTTTTATAGGTGTTTTAATGCTCTTTAATTTGCTAATACCATTTGTAGAAGATATATATGTTCTATTAACATTAACATCAAAATAAGTTGAGTTATTGAAAATCATGCCTACAAATTAATATATCCATAATTTGTTAATCCGTTCCTGTGCTTGACCTAAGATCTCCTTTTATTTAGGACACCTTTTATATGACCAAATATCTAAATTATTTAAAATAAAATAACTGATTTCTGGAAGTATCTAATGTTAAAAACCAGCAAACACGGTCACTATAATTATGTATTGTTTTAAATGAACCGAAAAGTCTTAATGTTATGTTTCATTGGTTTCATCAAAGACAATTTACAGTAATTGTCTTTCGTTTCTTTAATGCTTAGTAGACAATAGGCACAACGGCAACCTCAGCTGGCGATCTATGAACGATATCCAAAGCAGCTTTCTATAATGGCGCCATCTGTGAATCAGTAGATGCAGAACGTGGCCGATATTTATCGTGGAGGCTCGCTTTTTGAAGCGAGCCTCCATTCGATGTCCCATTTTAAAAGCATTGCGTCGCCCGTCTAAACTGTGGATTGTCTTTGTCATCAATAATAAGCATTTAAAGATCCTTTACACAAATAGTGCACTATGTAAAAATCGACCTCTCCTATTGGTCGATTCATCTCGTATTACGACATGTCTGCGCGATGCAATCGATTTCTGGCAGGAGCTCTCGTAGTGTAGAGGTTTAGATCGTTGGGTTTCACCTGGAAAACGCGGGTTCGAATCCCGTTGCTTTTTTTTATTATTTTTTTAAAGATTATGTTTCGAAACAGCTTTTTTTCTTGATTTTGGGTATGTCTTGGGTTAGATTGGGTTAGCACCTGGTTAGTTTCCTTTTCTTGAGCCCCCGTAGCGAGCGAAGCGAGCAGAGGGCCATGCGGATCGACCAATGGGAAAGGCCGATTTTTATATAGTGCACTATTTGTGTAAAGGATCTTATAATGCCAATAATAATAATAACAGTTCTAAAGTTTTGTGGAAAAGATTAAACAGGCTTCTTTAATACCAGAAATACTAAATAGGCCTAACGAAAGTAATAATTATTTTTTACAATATTCAAAAAACAATAAATCTCCTGATCAAAATGTAATACAAAGTTATTCACAAAATATTACCCAAAATAGAGAACCTTTTAATTTCACAACAGCTACAATTATAGAAGTAGAAAAATGTTTAGCTGACATCAAATCTGTAGCTACAGGACCTGACTTAATTAATCTTGAAATGATAAAGTTATGCTGTCCCACAATTTTACCACATATTACCAATATAATAAACTCCTGTTTACTGGAGTCGGTGGTTCCTTGCATTTGGAAAATCTCTAGTATTACCCCTATACCAAAAAAAAACTGAAATATCCAATCTGAATGTGCTTCGTTCCATAGGTATACTTGCCACCTTTTCTAAAATTCTTGAAAAAAATATGAATAAACAAATTTCTGAGTACTTAAAGGTACATAATATTTTAGCATTCTGGCTTTCGGTCAGGATTTAGTTGTACAACTGCATTGTTAAATATCACGGATGACATTATTAGGGCAACGGATTCGGGAAAATGTACGGTTTTGGTATTGCTAGATTACTCGAAAGCGTTTGACACTGTCAATCACAAGCTTTTATTAGTTATTTTAAAGTATATTGGGTTCTCGGAAACTGCGGTGAAATTAATTGAAAATTACTTGATTGACAGATGTCAATTTGTGGAAACAACTGCGGGCCAATCTGAAAGGGGGGATGTTTCTTGCGGAGTTCCTCAGGGATCTATTTTGGATCCCTTGTTATTTAGTATCTATACAAGCAATATTACATCATGCCTAAAACACTGCAAAGTACATCAATATGCAACTGTATTACTCCTTCCTCCCGTCTGATTGGCTTGGGGCTAAGAGGGCAATAGAAGATGATATTAAAAATCTGGTACTCTATTCTGAGCGACATAATTTACCAAATAATCCACTGAAATCATCTGTGTTGGTTTTTGGTAGAGACAAGGAGCATGTGGAAACAGTAATTAACCTAAAAATCGGAGATAACCTGCTTAACTGTGAAAAAATAGCAAGAAACTTAGGATTGTATATGCACACAGATTTACGTTTCAAAATTCATAAAAATAAATGTTTACAAAAAGCCTATGCATCTTTAAAAATGCTTTACCCACATCGACATGCTCTAAGTCAAAACCTGAAAATAAAACCAATGGATGCTTTAGTTTTAAGTAATTTTAATTTTTGTGATCCTGTTTATTCACCTTGTTTAGATCATGTATATAAACAAAAAATTGAACGGGTTCAGAAGTCATGTTTAAGATATATTTACGGTATTCGAAAATTTGAACCGATATCACATAAGTTAGAGGATGCCGGATGGATAACAATGAAAAAGCGTCGAGAGCTTCACTCCGTGGTTTTATTCCATAAAATTATACTTTATCAAACCCCTCCATATTTATTAAATAAAATAATATATCAAAGGGACGTCCATACTCTGAATCTAAGATTTAGGGATTGCATTTCGCCACCTCCACATAGAACAGCTGTTAAGGCGGTGCTTCACGTGTAATATATACCATCTGTATAATCAACTACCCCATAATTGGAAACAATTACCATTGCTACCATTTAGAAAAAAAGTAAAAGCAGGTCTGTAGAGTGTTTGGACTGCATAGTGCATGGACAGAGGCGTATACACTTTACTGGTAACTAGTAATATTTATTTTTGTTTAATTTATAATTGGTTTTTCGATTGGCGAATAAAGAATATCATATAATATAACACAGGGGCTGAACCTCGACCATTTTTAAATGATTTCAGCTCCTTTTTGGGGTCATTTGCTTATATGATTATGATTCTATTGTGTATACATATTATTGTAATTCACACTTATGATTGCAAAATAAATTATTATTATTATTATTACTACTACTCTATGCCTAAATTTAACCACTTCCTTATCTAAATGTCTTAAGATAGAGCAGAACGGTTTGCACTTTTCAATTTCAATTTTAATAAAGATGATATTGTGTCATGTGACCAGAAGCAATTAATTATTTTGTACACTGTATGCCCCAGGTATTGTAAGAGGATTCAAAGGATTTACGCTTGGATGAAGAACATGGTTTATATTTTTGTCAGTATTAAAAACTAAAATACAATGCTAAAATGGAACTTGTTCTGTTTTAAGCTAAGCCCTTTAGATACAACAATATATCGAGTGGAAAAACAAACCGACGCGACGCCATACTTTAATATTATGGTCGCTAAAAAAATCAATTCTACATGAAACATGTCAGTTTGCGTTGTATTGGATATACTTCATCTGGCTAGAACTTATGGGGAGGTACTTACGTTCACAACTTTCCAAAAAATGTATACATTCTTGAATAATTGAATCTCGTAATACTATCATGTGTTTTGCAAGATTCTCTATTAAACTCAGAAAACATCTTTTAGTGTAAAACCATGTGTCAGTACCAAGCTTTTTATTGTAGGGTTCCAGAGATTTCATAACTCGGGAAATTCCAAATTCATAATTGCCTTTTGAACAGTACAGCGTGCTAAAAATAATAAATATCGTATCATTGTTTCAGATTTTTAAATAATAATCAATTCTTAATTATTAGTAATTAAACATATTTTTATATAGGACAGTTTTCTTGAAATGTCACTTCTGAATAATAACTTTATTTCTTTGGTAAGCCGCCTACCGGGTCTTGTGTTTTCAAACTTATTATATTACTAATTCATATGCACTAATTTTTGAATGCATACCCTATAACAAGATTTATTATACAATGGTGAAAGTATTTTTTATCTGGGTCTTCGAATGACATTTGATCTTCTTCCTTTTCTATTTTTCGCATTAATTCTTCAGCTTCCTCGTTTTGGGATGTCATTATGTAGGAAACGCATAGATTTGCCAACACAATGGCATTTACAGTAAGAATCTAGAAATGACTTAGTTTAATTCCTTTATTTTTTAACTATATTATATATGCATGTATAACTTGTACCTCCGAGAAGCTCTTCTTTACTAGAGGTTCATAAAAACCTGTAGCTTCTTTAAACTTATTTTCTTGCATGAATAATACATGGGCAACATTCAGTCTCCATATGTCGTGTTCATTGCAAAATTCGGCACTTTTTCTGAAAATCTTTTCTACTTGGGGGTAATTCTCTAAGTCCCAGTATATTTTGGCTTGTGCCATGAGAACCGGTATATATCTAAAATGGACAAGTAGATACTTTAGCATCTACTTTTAATTTAGTTTATTTTTCAAGGTGCTGATAACTGCAAAAACATTGCTTTCAATATTCAATATACCATCGGTGTGCGTTTCTAGTATAATTGAAAAATACCTTTCTAAGCATTCTTCATATTCCATAATGGCTTTTTTAACAATTTCAATATCACCTCGATTTCGATGTTCCTGCACTTGTTTCGCCAGTTTCCGTAATTGTTCGGTGTGCCTACTGGCTAGCTCATCAAACTTTTGATACGCTTCACTAGGAGATGTTTGTTGCGTGATGATCGCATCCAAAAAATCATATAAGTACTAAAATATTAGATAATTATAAAGTTATTGAGGATGAACTATAGAAAGTCGAACCCAAGCCTCATTTAATTTTAAAAAAAATCTCTATACTTTATTCCTAAAGTCGAACGTTCACACTTTTCTTTAGTAACTTCTAAAACTTGAATGTGTGACATTTTGAATTTAGCTACCACTTACTATAAATTATTATATATTGCAAAATATAAACCCCTAAATGTTCCTATATATTTATAACCTTTCAACTGATTTAAACTTACTGGAGTTAAGTATTTATAAGTCAAATGAGTATTTTCAGCCAAAATATCAGCTGCTAAATCATAACATTCATGTTGACAGTATAATAATAGTAGATTTGCAAAGGTTTCTGGAGGGAAAGGATTTTGTTGCAGCAAAAATTGCAATTTTTCGAAGCCTTCAGTTGGATTTTGATCGAAGTTAACCAGGGCTTGATTATGAAGAGTTACTGCGTCTAGTTCATATTCGGCCCTAGGTGGCATATCCGTTAAAGCTTCCCGAGCAGCATCAACTGAAAGGAGAATATACGAAACTATTGATTGCTCCTTTTATAATATACAGTGTGAGCCACACTTCAAATTTTTTTTTGTAGTAATTTGATAAATTATCAAAACTAGTTAGATTTTGGTATGGAATATACTGCTTTAAAGTAATATGCTTACAAGATGGCAAATCAGAAGTATTGATGGAACCAACTATATTACACCTAATGATCGGCACGGAATTTAAATAATACTTCCAGAAATTGTGAAATTACTTCCAAGGCGCAAGTGTTGCTAAAATACTTAAACTAAATTGCAGAATATGTTAAAAATACTTAAAGTAAAACCATATTTTATATCATTTTGAAAGTTTGATGCAATAACTTTTTTATAAGTCAGTATTACATTTGATTCAGTACTCTCGTCCGAAAAAGCATAGCATGTGATAACACTGGCAATTGGCATGCGTCAAACAAACCCTCACGTTCTGACCATAGACATATCAGATTGTTAATTTACCCCAACGCGTATGTCATGCAGGGAATCCCTAGAGAGGATCACGGTTGAAACACATAATAATGTTGGTCTTCAGAGGTCAATTGATATTGTAAGGAAGGCAGGAAAAATGTCTTGAAAAAAAACAATGCAACAAAATAATAAAACGATCTGGTGGAACAAGAACCTGGCAGCACTTCTAGTGTGGTGAGAAGGTTATTTAACAAAGCAAAACTCGACCAGGACTAGACTATATATAAAGTTAAACTCACGCAATGCAATAAGGAAATAAGAACATCTAAAAGGCAATCGTGGAACAAATTCTGTGAACCCCCCACATGCTCCAGAATCCACAAAGTGCTAGCCAAATAAGGTACTTTAGTGGGTTTCTCGAAAAAGAAACCTACCGAACAACATTCGGGGAACGCATGATGATGCTCACTGCAGCACCTTTCCGGCCTCAGCAATTCTAAATGGCCCGATAGTAGAAGACAGCACAAAAAGCAAGCCAAAAAGGCCAACCGCTTTGGGAAGGAGGCTAGCTAAAAGGCAATCGTGGAAAAAAATCTGTGAGGAGCTATCTGAAACTCCCACATACTCCAGATCCACAAAGTGCTAGTCAAATAAGGTACTTTAGTAGGTTTCTCGAAAAAGACACCTACCCAACAACATTCGGGGAACGCATGATGATGCTCACTGAAGCACCTTTCCGGCCAATTCTAAATGGCCGATAGTAGAACACAGCACAAAAAGCAAGCCAAAAAGGCCAACCGCTTTGGGAAGGAGGCTAGCTGCGAAAATATCGAGGCCCAATAGAATTAGGTGGGTAGGTAAATTCCAACCGTACAAATCCCCTGGAATAGATGGGATATCAAAACCCAAAGGGACAGGAATCAATAATTCCACACCTGTACCATATGTTCAAAACACATACCCATAGTATGGCAGAAGGTGAAAGTCATTTACCTCCCTAAGATAGCAAGGATAAGTGACAAGACGCCTAAGTCATACCGTCCAATAAGTTTAATGTCATTCCTACTTAAAACGCTGGAAAGGCTGATGGACAGATCAGCCTTGATACCTAAGAAATGAGGCACTACAGGCAAGCCCACTGAACTAACGCCAATATGCGTATCAGACAGGCAAGTCCACTGACTTAGCACTGGATGACCAAGCAAAGTCTTTAGAAGATAAAGAGATAGCCATAACAACATTAAAATTTGTAGACATAGAGCGTGCCTTTAATAAGTACCACTACTCTGTCAGTGGATAAATGCAAATTTGAAAAACCGGGTTATTAGATCATCAATTGGCCAAACAACACTGACAGTTACGGCAAATAGGAGTGATATCGCATTTTCTATGGACAGCCCTAATGAATTAATTGATATGAAGGCTAGCATCCAAAGGTTTCTATTGCTTAGGATACGCCGACGAACAAAACTGATAGGTGGTGTAAGGAGGAAAGCCTGGCAGTAGTAAAATTCACCAAAAAAAGAACGCTGGAAGGACCTAGGACACCAGTACTCAGTAGGGTAGAGATGCCATTTGCATAAGAGGCAAAATACTTAGGAGTCATCTCTGACCATAAGCTAACATGGAATTAACAAGTAGCCTTGTATAGAAGAATGTGCGGAAGAAACTGGGGATGCAACCGAACATGACCACATGGCTTTATGCCAGAGTTATTAGACATCGTAATCGTCGTTATTCTGCATTATAGTATATGGTTCGGTGGTGTAGTGGCCAAAGACACAACAGGCTGGAGAGGTACGTCGGCCCAGTGCCATCCAAAGGCATGCCTGGCCTGCGTGAGTGCTACCGGTGCCATGAGGACTAGTCCAAGAGCCGCATTAAAGGTCCTGCTTAACCGGCCACCACTTCACATATATATCCAGGGCAAAGCTGGATCAACCGGGTGCAGAATCCATAGGGAAAGCGCCGATGAGCAGAATGCACGGGAAATACTATAACAAGCTATATGAAAAGCTGGAACCCGTCCTCACCACGAGAATGCCAACAAATATAGCTTTGACAAAACTTCGTTTAACGGACAGAGATGCATGGAAGGAAGGACATCCTATTAATGCAGACATAGTTGTCTATTCAGACGCATCAAAAATCGGTGCTAAAGACAAGAATTTCATTTAGGCAAATATGCGACGATATTCCAGCGGAAGTTGTTGCAATCTTACATAATTGTGCGAATTAGTTGATAAGGTAAAAGTTTACAGGTAAAACCATTCAAATCTACTCTGACAGCCAAGCGGGGTAATAATACATTACAAGCAGTTAACTCGAAACTGGTCTG
Source organism: Pissodes strobi (assembly GCA_016904865.1). NCBI lineage: Eukaryota > Metazoa > Arthropoda > Insecta > Coleoptera > Curculionidae > Pissodes > Pissodes strobi. The sequence continues at coordinate 983,959 of MU181946.1, forward strand.
GGACTGCATAGAAGTTCTAAAAGAGTTGGACAGTTGAAATAGACTGACCTTAGCCTGGACACAAGCACACACAAGGTACAAAGGCAACCAAGAGGCTGACTCATTAGCCCAAGCAGATGCCAGAATGGTCCTACCCGGGCTGCTGCTGCGAAGACGTGTGAAGGCTAAGGTGGATAAAGAATTTTAAATGGCTTCTTGAGGTCAGACACAATAGATCTGTAACGGTCGCAGGGTGGAGGCTAATCTAAGCTATGTTTGTCAAGTATTGCCAAGATCTACTTTAAATATTTTTCAGTAAAAATGAAGTACCAAGTCTTTTATTTCAAGTGTCGCCAGCCTTTGCTTAAACCTGAAATATGTAAAAAATAGTAGTATCGAGTGCAATAATTACTTTGGATGTACTATATCAATTTCCTAAAAAAAATACAAAATGCAATGTAATATCAAGTACCAAAAAAATTAGTTCACATGTCTCGAATACATCAATATCAGTACGAAGTTAATAAATTTGATTTAATTAGCAGGCTATTAAAGTTGCTAATCGTAGTTCAAACTAGGTATCGTACTTACTATTTTTGAGTTGGTATTCTATTGCGGCTTTTAAATTAAACGCTTCTGTTAGTGATGTTTCATGCAACGTTAACGTATTTCCAACTGATCGAACTTCAATCCCTTCTGTTTGCATTCCAATACTTAGTTCGGGATGATCTCGAATGCCTTTTTCGATTATATCAGCTAGAAAAAAATCTAATAATCATGTCAACATTAGTAACCAAATACATGAAATAATTCGTTGCCATGTTCAGAGAGATATTGTTGTCTAGTTTTAATAATGAATTTAAATAATTTTGGAAGTTCACTTCTCTTACCGCAATATTTGAGAGACGGTCCATATTCTTTGAGCCTATAATAACATAGAGCCATATTATACGCCAAATATGGTTTAAAACCTTGATTCTGCAAGGCGTTAGTAAATTTTGTTAAAGCTTCTTCATAGTTACCATCCTAGAATTAAATGAGTTATATAAATGTAAAACTCTTAAATTATACATGGGAATCTTCACATTAAAATGATCTATTTTTATAAGACTGTCTATTTGCTCTAAAATATTACCTTATATAAAAGACAACCTAAATTTACTTCCTTGTCAGGATCGCTGTTTGGACAGGCATCTACTAAATTTTTTGAAGAAAGTACGTCCTCTTGACTGTATTTGATCGCTGCCTGAAGTTTCGTTATTTGACCTGTATATTTCGGATTTTCTATAAGTTTATTAGATACCTAAAATTGGTAAGCTTTACAATGGGTGAGCAGAGGATAACTGACAATTTGAAAATAATTATAATTACTGGAAACCTATTCTGGAAAATAAAATTTAAGCTGTACCTGAAATGCTTGATCGTATAAACAAGCTTGATACAGTGACTGAGTATAATATAACTTGTAATCGTCGTTATCAGGATACATTTCTGTGAGTTGTTCATAATAACTTGAGGCATTGTTAAAATCTTGGATGTAAAAGTAACAATAGGCTAGAAGAGATAATCCACCTCTATTAGAACTTGATTCCGGTATGCCATGTAGTATTTTGATCGCTTCGTTGAATCGATTTTCTTTTATCTAAAAGAAACCATTGCAAAATATCTAGGTAGTTTTAATTTAAAATTATGTGTGAACTGGCTTGAAAACGATATATTTGACCTCGCAGATTGTTCTTCATACTTGAGCTTCTTGTCAATTAACTGAATTCCGAATACATACCAAAGTATACACTGTTTTTGTGAAGTCTCCATCGTTTATTACATGTGCGGAATACATTTTTGTCCACAAATTACAAATAATTCTTTAAGCTTTACTATTAAGTTAAACGATAAATCCACGCCTGTGGACTTGTTGACATTGGCGATGACGTAGTTGCTATGGAAATTGTTTGTATTTGTAAAGTATAAAGATAAAGAGCTTCCAGAGGCTCGATCAATAACTGTCGCGTTTATATGGCAGAATAACCTCGCTTGGGTGTAAGACCAATTATTATAAAATTATCTGTGTGTATTGAAACTATTCAAAATTGTTTCCTTTTATACGTACATAAAGTAATTATTGATTTAACTACCTACATACAAGCGAAACTAAATTAAATCGTGGAAAATTTAGAATTCGAAATAAAGTGTTCTCCTGGCGTTCTGATAATCAAATACGTTTTAGATAGTAGCATGTCTGTGTGTATTTATATGGCCAACTTTTTGGAATATTCTTCTTTGAGTGCCGTACCTGGGTTCAGACGTTGGCTATCATCACGTTGACCATTCTGTGGAATCTATCTCTGTCTGCTGCTACTCTGAAGAGGTCTTCCACTTGTAGATTTGTCCAGTGTCTAATGTTGCGCAGCCAGGACAGTTTCTTTCGACCAATCCATCTCTTTCCCTCCACCTTGCCCTGTATTATGAGTCGAAGCAAGTGATATTTTGGACCTCTGATAATATGACCAAAGTACTCGGTTTTTCTCACTTTAATTGTCTTCAGAAGCTCTCTCTCTCCGCGTCAATCATCCCGAGCACATCCTCATTGGAAGTATATGTGGTCCCTGGACCACACACACTTCCAATCATCTATCTTATCTTCAGGATTCTGCGGTAACACCACAGTTCAAAAGCCTCAAGTTTATTAAGGGTGCCAGCCTTCAACGTCCAGGTCTCGCAGGCGTAGAGCAATGTTGACCACACGCAGCACTTTCGTAAGTGCATGGAGAGATTTCTATTGCACAGAACTGGTTTCCATGATATAAATATTTTACGAGCTATTACAATTCGAGTTAAGATTTCTTCATCTGAGTCTCCCTCCGCATTCAACCAGCTACCAAGATATTTGAAGTGATCAACATGCTCCACCACCCTCCCATCCAGAAGCAGTTGTCCCGGGTCAACATCCACCTTTCCCACCGCCATCCATTTTGTTAATTTTTAATCCTCTTCAACGACTTGATTCATTTACTGTGTCAACCAGAGTCTGAGGTCTGTTAGGCTTTCAGCCAAGATGGCGGTATCGTCGGCATATCTAATGTTGTTATGGTCTCTCCTCCGATTTTTATACCCTCTGTTCGGCCATCCATCGCCTCACGAAATATTTGCTCAGAATATATATTGAACAGTGTAGGCGACAAAACACATCCCTGACGTACTCCTCGTTTGATTGGGATTTTACTTGAAGAGGTGTTTAGATCTACCCTAACGGTAGCTACTTGATGATAGTATAGGTATTTCAGTAGTCTAAGATCGTAATTGTCAAGTCCTATAGATTCCATATATCCGAGCAGTAGACCATGTCGAACCCGATCAAAAGCCTTCTCGAAGTCTATAAAGCATATATAAACGTTCTTTCGAAACTCACAGTACTTTTGGAGGATGGCCCGCTGCAGAACAGAGCCTCTCTAGTTCCCAATCCATTCCGAAATCCAAACTGTTCTTTTGTTAAGTTACTTTCACATAATGCGTACATGCGATTTTGAAGAATACGTAGTATGATTTTAAGAGTGTGACTCATCAGGCTAATCAGTCTGAAATCGCTACATTTGCAGGGTTTGCTCTTTTTCGGGATTGTGATGAAAATGGATTCTAACCAGTCTTGAGGTATCTGCCCAGTGTTATAAATTTGGTTGAAAAAGGCAGTCAGGTATGTAATGCCAACAGTTTAAGTAATTCGGCGGGAACCCGATCTGGCCCAGGTGCCTTGTTGTTTTTTGCTTGTCTTATGTCTTTCTCAACTTCTGCCCTTAGAATATACGGACCCCTCCTATTTAAATCTTCTCCGAGGGGGTGTTGTTGGTCTTCACGATTGACGACCTCGAAGAGATTGGACACATAGTTCTCCCACTCTTTGCAACGGTGATCTAGATCGGTTATGATTTTCCCACTGGAGTCTTTGAGTATACTTGTATTTCTAGTTGTTTGTATTCCAGCTGCGGCTTTAAGTTTTTTGTGTAGACCAAAGTCATCATGTTTCCTTTGCAGTTCTATTTCTTGGCAAGAGACTCTGAATCAAGCTTCTTTGGCCACAGGTATTTTTCTATATTCTTGTTCTTAAGGCCTCTTCTTTGCTCCATCAGCTGTAGAATTTCTTGTGTCATCCACTTCTTTTAGCTGTTCTTTTCGGGCGTGGTAATAGTGGTAATTGCAGTTTGAATAATGGAAGTCTTTATAGCTGTCCAATTTTCATCAATAGTTTTTCTTCGTTGAATATCGTTTTTATGTTGTGTATCTTGTTGTTTATTTCATTGACAAGTATACTCTTCATTGTGGTGTCTTTTATTGGTTCCAGCGATAGTTTGTTTGGCTTAGATATTTGTAGCTTTTTCAGCTTTATTCTTAACGTGGAGCAGAGCAGATTGTGGTCTGAATTTATATCCGCTCCAGGGTATGATTTCACAGCGATAATACTGTTTGGAACGACGGTTAATCATTATAAAGTCGATCTGGTTCCGTATAGTCCGATCATTGTGTCCGTCTTGCGGTACTTCCACGTGTAGAGGCGCCTCGGTGGGAGCTTGAACCAAGTGTTCATAATAGTGAACTTCTTTTCTTGACAGAATTCTATTAGCCGTCCACCTCTTTCGTTTCGCTCCCCCAAGCCATATTCTCCGGTAACATCCTCTGTCCAACTTTCGCATTAAAATCACCCATGATGATCATCACTGTTATTTCATGATGTTTTGTAAGTTCTAGTGCATCTTCGATTTCTTGGTAGAATGTTTCCATTTCTTGTTCACTTTTATCTGCGGTGGGGGCCGGGCGTAGCACTGGATAAGATTAATTTTTATTGGGACACCCCGTAGTTGAACAAACATTACTCGATCCGACACCGGCACGAATTGTGAGACAGATCTGCTGCCACATTTTTTCATGACCACCGCTACTCCATTGCGATGGTTTTGGTCACGGTTCCCAGAGAAACAGACGATGTAGTCATCCGATTCGAAGCTTTCGCTATCTGGCCATCTAGTTTCACAGACTCCAATGACAGAGATGTTTAATTCTTCGCATTTCTAGCAAGAGGTTAGTTAGCTTACCGGTCTCATATAGGGTCCTTACGTTCCATGTTGCTATCTTGTAAGAGTTTTTGGTATTCCACCCGGGGATTGTTCGCACCCCTGTCTCATTTAAGAGACGCCGGGGACTCGGGGCCATTGCTTGGTTTTGTACTATCATGATGATTGTTCTAGGGAGAATTAGTGAGGTGGTTTCCCACTTGCCTTCCTCACCGCATCATCACAGCCATTCAAACTGTTTCAGTCATGCCCGTGATGTTCCAACAAAAGAGCCATGCCAGGATCATTCCTTAGCGCCTCCTCTTGGTACTGGTGATCGCTGCTGCCCTTCACCAGGAATGTTTATTGACCTTCCGGTCTAGATCCGTACTGTTCTGTATGAGCAGGGTCACCTCTAGCAGGATGTGAGTCTTCGTCACGCAGTACGGTCTTGACTAGATAGAGGCTATGGTACCTATATAGATACTAACACCGCTTCATCTAGCCCTGAGAGCTTGTGAGGACCAGTGCCCAGTCAACCCGGAGCAAAGGTACTACCTCTCCGCATTCTCTCAAGTTTTCGAGGGAATGAGCCAAGTTGATTATAGTTTTTGAGAAATCTTTCAGAACGACTAGATGCACTAATATTTAATAATCATCATGACATATTTTGCTTTAATAGGGTCAGGGTGAATTAAAACTCCTTTTTGAATTATTGATAAATTTATGTTTATCAAGCAAGTAACATAAGTCATTGAGGAGGGGTGAAAGTATATTTGGTATAGGTGGAACAAAAAAGGTATTCAATATATCCCTAATTATTCTAAAATAAATTATACAAAGGTATAACATGAAATTAAGTATAACGCAACGGCAAGATAAGGGAGGGCTTTAGCAAGAGGCTTCTCCAATCTTACTAGTCTAAGAATACAGAATAATTGGTAAATCTTAGTAAATATAAATGAAGAGTGAAGGCTGTGTGCATGTACGAAATGAAAAACTTTTGTATTCCATGCAAAAATTTAATCCAAAAGAACGCTGATTAGACGTCCTTTTGGATTAAATTTTTGCATGGAATACAAAAGTTTTTCATTTAGTACTTAGTAAATATACCAAGAGTTACTAAACTTGTATTATATTATTGGATTTCTTCAAAGTCAATGTACATATTTTGTCCTTATTCTTTCAATTTCTAAACGTGTTTATTTAATAAAATAAAATAAACAATCCATAAGATATGTAAAAAGGCTTAACCTACATATCTGACATGAATATTATGACGAATACCACATGTTTGTAATAAAAAAAATATTTGAACTGAGTATTTGTTAGTCAATTTACATTTCACTATATTATGAGATTCTTTATTTTGATTTAACGTTTTCGTTATTACACTACAAAATAAATAAAATTATAAAAATATATCTTTTGATAGATGTTAATATTGCTAATTCGTAATTGTTGAAAACTTGAAAAGCTAACAACCTCAAAAGGTACAGCCTAATTTATCAATCACACTTGTTTGACACTATATATTCGACTTAAGCCACTATGGCGCTAGACGGCGTTTGATTCAGACCACAGGTGCCGTCACCACGATAGACTCTGTAATATCCCTGTTCGCCCCAGGATGTTCCCCAAGAGTTCTTGATAATCCAGTAAGGAAGCGTTCTGTTAAACAGGGAATATGCTGTAAAAAAAGAGAAACATAAGATAAATATAGAAAAATATATCTATGAACAGTACCTATTTTCATGAAATCCATATACTTTGGGTAGACATAATTACAGGACAGGAGATAAAAATATTCAGGAAATGTGAGAAAACCATTTATGCTGCGAGATTAAACTTAATTTTCTTGGGTTAATAAATTTCAAAACTGGCTAAATGGGAATAATTTTTGAAGGCCAAAAAAATTCTCAAATATGACACTTCGACTTAGGTAAATATTTACTTATTAAATGCAGCTCTTTGGCTGAAATACTTTTCGTTACATTCATTGTGGCTGATAGATATGCAATGGACTAAACTTCAATCGTAGGTATGTTCTATATTGTTGTGGAGGATTCATCTTTGGGTGTCAATTTTTGGACCATTTTCTCCACCACAGTCTTATTGAAGTTTTAAAATAGGACCTCTTCGATCTTTTTTCCAGAGCACAAGTGACCCCAATGAAGCTAGAAAACATGAAAATATTTGCCGCTTCGAGGAACAAATCTACCCCCGTTGTCAAAAGCAAGAAATCTAAAAACGAAAATGATTAGAAATACAATTAAAAAGTTTAAAATAGCAAAACACTAAAAAGCCCGTGCACTTTGTCAAATTTTGAAAAAAATAAAAACTTAAAATTAAAGAAAGTGCTTTAATATTGTTATATAAAGATGAATGTGTTGCTTCAGTTTCTGTTAATTTCAATAACACTCAGTTGCCTTTCCTGAATAGCTAAAGCTGGTGACCCTTACACTTGAAAATTAAGTAATTCATTAAACGAACATCATTGAATAATTCCAAAAAAAAACAACAATTGTTCAACCTAATAACACCTCAATATGACACAAATATCAAACCAGCCATTAAATGACATTACTTTATTCTTGTCAAAGTCAAATTCAAAACTTGATAAAGTGCGCGAGCTTTTTACTGTTTTGCTATTCTGAAGGTTTTAATTGTTTCATTTTCAAAATTGTCGCTAGACAAGTCAAGTATTTGTACCTTCGAAACGTGAAGCCTTTTTAGTTTTTTTTAAGTTTTGTTAGAATCATTTAATTAGCACTGGTACAATTTACACCTTGGGACCAGGAGTGAAGAGGTCCTATATTGAAAATTTCTCTAAGACAGTGGCAGAAAAAAAAAACCAAAATAAAATTAAACATAAAGTTCAATTCTCAGGGGGTCAGGTCAATGCTTGAATACTTCGGCTAACATTTTTTCGAGTGTTAGGTCCATTCCTCATCTAAAATAGCGACATTCCAGGTAGATCCTGTATGTCTTTATGTGCAACGTTTGTTACAATTGACTCTCGAGTTGTCATTTGACAACAGAACCACGGCACATATAACAACCAGCAATATTACTCGACCTGTCAGGCGAAAAATTAAATTTGACCTTGCTAATGTCAGTTGGGTAGGAAAAGTCAGGGCTGGATTTGAAATATATATAAGTATGATTTTCCTTTAACAGAGCCGTAATATAAAATTTCAAATATCAATGGGTTATGAAAATATGTATACCTTGTTGTATGAGCAGGAAATCTAAATAAATTCTTCTTGGAAGAATATCTCTGGTTTGTACAAGTTCTTATTGCTTAAACACCATGGCTTTTTGCATTACACAATGTCATAAACAACGTTCGTCTCTCACAATGTCAATTATTTGACAAATACACGCCTATGGTTTCGATTTAACTCCAATAGCAATAAAATAAACCAGTCGTAAAAACACGACGCCGCGGCAGTTTGACGGATTTCCTACCAAGGAATATCTTGCGCGCGGACTTGCGCAGATGCGAAAAAAGAAGATGTGATATTGCTGGTTGTTATATGTGCCGTGACAGAACCCGAGTACATCCACCACCGAGTAGCGACATTACGGGTTTCAATTTTCATGGCGCCTGCGCGAAATAGATTGTTTAACTGTCATATGACAAAGCAAATGATGTTTCATTTATAGTCAGGCGGTTGATGTATTTGTTGCGATCATGGGTCAAGTTTCGTTTAGCGGAAATCCGTTAGGAAAAGATTAAATTTATTTTTTGGTATTATAGTATTTCTCTCAACGCAGGACAATCAAAAATTTTCGCCGCAAATACATCATTGTCATTTAAAAAAAAAAAAAAAAGTTTAGAAGAGCGAAAATATTTGAAAAAAAATCTTGGCTAAGAGTGCCTCTCTACCCCTCTAACCCAAATTAACCAGAGAAAAAAGGTTCATCACTATTCCCAACTATCCAAAACTAACCCAAATCAACCACAGCTCTTCCAAACTAATCAATAGAAACCAACACTCACCCAAACTAACCAAAAACCAACTCAGACTAATCAAGATTAACCCAAACTAACCAAGACTAAGCAGAACTAACCCTAATTAACCAGAGTAAAGAGACAAGCGCGCTACGTGCGCTTGTCTCTTCACTACCCCAAACTAACCTAAACCAACTACAGCTAATCCAAACTAATCAAAACTAACAAACACTAACTAAAACCAACCCAAACTAATCAAGATTAACCCAGCCTAACCAAAACTAACTCAGACTAAGCAGAACTAATTCCAATTAACCAGAGTGAAGAGACAAGCGCGCGTAGCGCGCCTTTACTAGGCCAAACAAAGGAAAAATGATCGAAACTAACTTTAATTAACTGAACAAGCGCAACGAGACAAGCGAGCTACGCGCTTGACCAACCCTACCTAATACAGAACCAAAATTAACCCAAACTAACAAAACACACGGATCTACTATGTCAATTTAAATAATTTATTTCATATTTTCCGCGAAAAAAATTGTACATGTTTAAAGACCAAATTACTAGCCAAATAGAATTATTATCTAATTTTCATCTCTATAACAGATGGCCGATATTCAAAACTACAAAAAAAATTAAATTTTTCCATTAATTAGACATTATTAGACTTATTTTTAACCATTTGAGTGAATTCCGATACTTTATACTCAATTTTAACAGATTTGGTTAGTTCTGGTTAGTTGTCGAATCAACTTTCGATTAGTTTAACTTATTCTCAACCTAATTTAGTCATTTGAGTCGGTTCCGCTAGGTTATAATCAATTTTAATAGATTTGGTTAGTTTGGGTTAGTCGTCTATTCAACTTTCGGTTAGTTTCACTTAGTCTCAACTTATTTTACTTATTTGAGCCGGTTCCGATACGTTTTAATCAATTTTAATAGAATTGGTTAGTTTGGGTTAGTCGTCCAATCAACTTTCGGTTAGTTTCACTTATTCTCAACTTATTTTAATCATTTGAGTCGGTTCCGATACGTTTGCCACACTCTTTATATTATAACACAAATTGAATCATACCCGCGATGATACGAATTTTTTTCGTAACGCGGGACGAATATTTGAAAACCATGTCGTGACGCGGCCTTGAAAAATCACTCTAATGAAACCAAAGAAGTATTCACTTTAAAAATCATTTATATTGCAATACTATTTCTGTTAATTTGTTTCACCAAATTTGATTTTTCTAGACTATAAATTAAAAATGTTTCTTTTGTGTGTGATAAAAATAAAGCAAACAAGATATTTTCTTTTAATAAAGTTTTTCAATGATATTCATATTAATTCAACCGCAAATATCCTTATTTCATTAAGTCCACTTCAAATTATCGACAGTGTAAACGAGTTCTTCACAATTTAACCAGTGAAATAGGTTGTTTATCCGTCAAACGCGTCAAATGAGAGAGAAAGAAAATTTGACCCCCAAACATCAAAGGGTCCGACGGTTTCTGTCGCTACTCGGTGGTGGATGTACTCGGACAGAACTTTAATCTATTTGTCAACCTAGAAGCTAATGGTTCATTCCAAAGTGGAAAAAACGACTGCTTCACGTCAACGTAAGTCTCAACTCTATTGGTTGACTTTACAAAGGAGGAAATGACGTAATATTCTTAAGAGGATAAACTTAAAAATTAAGCGCCTGGAGCTTAAATGAAAAATTAGATTAATTTAAATCAACCGCTAAATATTGCTCATAACACCTGTAGTTCAATCGTGCATTATTTAATAACTACTGAGATCGATGTGAATGACCCTTATTGGCTGACTTAAGACGACAAGTGGATTCGTCCGGTTTTCGAGAAGATACAAGCGTTTTTCTTTACAAGGCGACAGATATCTAGAGTTGAGTGAAAAATATAGGTTTTTAAAATTGTGTTTTAGGTCACAATATTTTATTTTTATTTATTTATTTACATATACATACACTACAGAGATCTCTTTCCAAATGGTACAATTACAAAAACAACAAATTCACATAAAATGACAGAAAAAGGTACTTAAAGGTAAAATAAAATTAAGAGTTTAAAATATTCTTCTTAAAAGGCTCGAATGAGTGATGAAAGAGGTCGGAGTCTGAGAAATGTGAGTTGTAATTTCTCATCAATCTTCCAACACAGCTCTGAAAGCCATAGTTAGTTCGGTGAGGCATTTCTTGGAATAGCTGTCTGCTTCTCGTAAGTCTTTGTGGAATGCGAAAGTCAATATTGTTTAGTAACTCGGCGCAGTCTATTTTACTATTAACAATTTTATGTAAGAACAACACCATAGCATTCCTTCGACGATTTTCAAGAGTGTCTATTCCAACCAGCTGGATTCTAGTGTTATACGCTAAATTATCGTGTGGAAGTCTTTGCTTATATAAAAGAAATTTAACAAATTTGTTTTGTATTGTTTCTAAACGATTTACGTGACACTGGTACAATGGTGACCACACTACACTGTTTTATTCTAAGATACTGCGAACAAAGGAGTTGTAGACACTTTATGGCATAAATATCACATATGTGGTCACAACTTCTTCGCAAAAGCCCAGCATTCTATAACTTTTACGGATAATATTGGAAATATGTTCATTAAATGATACTTCCTGATCGGTAATTCCCAAGTCGCATATTTTGGAAATATTTTGAAGACCCCAGCCACTCAAAAAGTACTCGAAAAGTATCGGTTCCCTACGACGATAAAATCTCACAATCTTGCACTTGTCTGCGTTGAGGTTTAGGTAATTTTCCCTACACCAGAGGACCAGCTTATTTATCTCAGACTGGATCACCTCACAATCCTTGGCAGAGTTAACGACGTAAAAGAACTTACGATCGTCCGCGTACAAAAGACATTTGCACCTCTTAAAATTGAAAGTTATATCGTTGGGGTACTCCAGACTCGACCACAATTTCTCTGGATGTTATAGCACTGATGCCCACATACTGCCTCCAATCAGTCAGCTGGGCCCGATAAAGTTTAAGTAATAGCCTTCCATTCCATAAGCTCTCAGCTTCTCCAACAACAGGGTATGACAAACACTATCAAATGCTTTAGAAATATCCATATAGATCACAACAATTTGAGATCCCTTCTCTATATTGTGAATGAGGTAATCTTGAAACAAGGCTAAATTGGTGGTAGTTGACCTGCCCTTAAAAAACCATGTTGTTCAGGAGCCAGCAGTTGTTTGAATGTTTGAAACATATCATCAGTTATTATGGATTAAAAATTTTTGGGTAATATGGATATTAAGGAAATCCCCTTATAATTTCCAATATCGGTTTTCCAGCCTGACTTAAAAATGGGAAATAAACTAAATCTTTTCCATTGTTTCGGAAAACAGGCTGCATCAAAAGATATCTAAAAGAGAACACATAAATGCAGTTCTAACGATGCTGCACATCCTTTTACAAAAACAGGAGGTAAGCCGTCCGGTCCTGAGCCCTTGTTAACATCCACCGAGTTATTTTTATCTATAATCTCTTCTTTAGTAAATTTATGAAATATAAGTGTAGCGTCCAAGTGAGTAAGGTGTTCCAATGACGCACTGCTGTTTGGACGATCAGTATAGCATGACTCAAAGTGTTGGGCGAAAGCTTCTACAATAGATTCAGGTGTATCTTTTGTGACACCATTATACTCCATGGTTTTCGGAATTCCTTGATGTTTATTAAGGGAGTTAACAAACGACCTAAAATATTTGATGGAATTGGATACGAAGATCAGGTAGCACAGATCAATGAGGCATTTACTTTTCCTTTGAACTTCAGAATACTTGTCATAGTCAGATTGTAAACCAGATTGCTTGTATTTCTTATAGAGTTTGATCTTAAAGCTAACAATATTCTTGAGTTCCTGGCCGTACCATTTAGAAAATTTCTTCTTTGATTTTTTTTGAAGGAACAAATTTATCAACACCATCAAAAACAACATCGTAAAATCTCCGGAGAAGAAAATTAACATCTTCATTAGACTGTAGGAAATCCAGTTGACAGCAGAGAAATAGTTACTAAGTGCTACGTAGTCGGCTTTGTCGAATGTAAATACCTTCATTTCAGCCTTCCTCTCCCAACAACGGGTCTTATAGAAACTTGCAAAGGGGGATGATAAGGGTCTATTTTGCTAAGAGGATCATTGCATTTTGTTACTTCCACACACTGAATGAAATTCATCAGACAATACCAAATCCAGAAGTTTGCCGCTGCAGTTAGTGACATCATTAATTTGATCAAGTTCGAAATAATAAATATTATTAATTAAAATCTCCGCCAAGGAACTGCTGCCTCCAGATGGAGCCAGGTGTCCTTCGTCAAGCTCCCATGTAATGTCAGGTAGGTTAAAGTCTCTGAATATGATGAATTTGTATTTTTGTGGTTATTTCGAAGATTCTCCACAATGTCCACAAGATCCTGATATGTTTGTAGAGGTGAGTCAGGACTGTTAGGAGGGATATAAACTGATCCAATTATGAGCGTCTCGTCCCGCAACCTTACTTGAACCCATAGATCCTCAAACGATACGCTACTACTACTTTGTAGCTGCTTACAGCCAAAAATGCAGAGAAAGGCAATCAAAGTTCCACCACCTCTCTTACAATTCAGTGCATCATAATCTCTATCCTGACGAAACACTTGATGATTGTCATTGCTTATACCCTTAATGTAATTTAAACATATATATATATTTCATTAGTTCTAACTTTGTTTCATAATTGAGATTGAGATGGTCGTAGTCGAAGTTTATAAGGGGTATAAATTATACGTTACTATATTCTGGAAGATATGACGTTAGAAATGAATTTTGCTATTGGATAAAATCATTGAGAACAGGTCTTCCAGGCTTAAAAGGAGGGCCAACTATAATAAGGTTTGTAAGTTGGCTTATTTTAACGAGAGCATCTAAATCATCCTTTGTAATTGCCTTACCTCTTACGGCATTATGTATCCCAACAAAAAGAGTTATACAGTCCTCAGCAGCAAACGAACCCGAAAACAACTGGCACGACTTCACCGTTTCAGAGAACAAAACAGGTTCACTCCATTGACAATTCACGTCAAACTCTGACTTTAAAGTTTTTTTTTAAATCAACCCGCAGCCTCTAATGGAGCTATCACCGATAATAAGCACTTCGTCGTTTCCTTGGCTGTTCGATGAGCCTAGTCGGAGTATGATTTGAAGTTAAAGTGTTCCTCAATAATTGTTTGAGTTTCGCCATATTTAGACTTTAATCTTGTCCCGCTAGGTTTTACCGCCACATGTCCACCATTCCTTCTTGCCATTAAATTTTCAATTTCTTGTCGCAATCGTTTCGATTCGTCGAAATACACTTCGTTGTCTTTTTCTAATGTGTCGATAGCAACCACCATGTTTTGCTTGGAAACAGTTAGATCTGCAAACTTATTTTCAAGCGTGTCCTTCAGCTGCTCGATATTTTTTATTTCCTCTTGAAATTGGATATTACGGTTTCGAAGCGTTAAGTATTATTTCCTTGTTTAATTCAGTTATGCGCGCCTCTTGTTTTTTCAACTTCGAGAGATAGTTCTCTTCAGCCACAAGTCTCCTTCAAAGTTCTGTGTCCGACGGTTAAGTCGTTTAATATGGTTGTCTTTCTCCGTATTTTCCTTGGTGAGAGTATTTATATAATTTTCCAATTCTTCAAGTCTTTCTCTATGTTGACGTATGTTGTAATTTGTTCGTCCTTCTTTAGAGATTCGGATTTGTATTTTTCCAATGAATCTGTTAATTTCTTCATAATTGATGAATTATTATTTGTTCGCTGCTTACAATTCGGACAAAAGTAAATTATTGTTCTCTGAGCAAGAGCTATTGCACGTGCTTCGGTAGTAGATAGTACACCACATTTTTTGGATATGACTTCGTTACACAGGTCACATGGGGTTCCAAAAAGTTCAGCTTCCTCAGGTTTATATTTCATAGTACAAACCTGTTGACACCTTGAACAACAGCCCCCTAAGGGTGCCTTACTGTTGGCAACGGCGTTGAGCAAACAACGCCTAAGCTTAACAACAGTAGATTACTATTATAATCATACATTAGGCATAGGAAATGTTGTTAAATAACGATGAATGTTAAAAATAAAGATGCTTATGGTATGGACCTTGAACAAGTTAGCTAGGTCATAGTTCAACAAAGCAATAATTAAAAGCAAAAGCGATTAGTAATCCTTTAGTACTTTTAGCAACAATTTAACAACAATTTGAGTTCACTCGAAAACAATAAATAAGTAATGAAAATTTGTGGATTTAAATAAGAAATTCAAATTGATGATCAATATGGGCAGTACATGTACAAACTGTAGTACAATTGTTGTTCGTAAACAATTCCTGAGGTAGTGATCGTGTTTACTAATCCCCAATGGAATGTGTTTCTTTGCAGAATTCGTTTAAAGTGTATCAAATATGAATATATTGGTTAAGATTTGATGTGGGGCACTATAAATATTGATTTTCCCAGATATCAATCGTTGCGCACAATTCACAGGGAAACCCACAGTTACACGCGATGCCCCTTCTTTCCAGTCACAAAATGGTACCACATACAATAATTAAAACACTGTCCAATCAACAAAAATCGATAAAAGACGAGAGTAACAAAATAAACAACGCACGACATGTAACGGTCATATTATTTTAAAGATATTGTAATATGTATTGTATTATTTAATTTCTAAAGTTTTAAAAAAAGTTGCCTTGTTCAAAAGTTACTTACTGTGAGTTCCATATCCCACAATTAGGACACCATGATCCAGATTATTAGGACTGCAAAGCGATTTCCAGGGATGCGAAACTCCACCGAAGTAGAACTGCATCGCGTTGGCATTTATTGCGATCGAAATAGGACCGTTTTGAACCATCCACCTGGCCATTTCTGTTTCGTCGTGACTGATGTTTACGGCCCCAGTCAGTTGGACTTTGACTTTGTTCGGGTTGAAGCTGCAAGTTTCATCGTCTCCTTCATATGGGTAATCAGATTCGGCTTCCAGCCCGCCGAGTTTCTCGATAACTCTGGAAAGAAAATGATTAATTGATGAAGTAACCCAAAAAATTGCCGACCGATTTCTATTTTATCAAACACGGAAAACCTAGAGATACCCATTGAGGTCGTAGAAATATATATATTATCAGTAACACTCAATCAAATGTTTAGATATGTCTAAAGCTTTTGACACAGTAAATCGTAATATTTAAAATGTAGTATTTTTGGTATATTATATAAGACCGTGTATTTATACACCAATACAAAGCAACCCATTTGCGGCATTAATATATTTGTTTTTATTAGGATATTAAAATAGATAAATATAAAGATATGAAATAATATTAAAAAAAATTGTGAACTGATAATTTTGCTTCCTAAATCTGCCTATCATTTTCCAAAGTTCACAAATGTGTAGAAAATTTAAATAAACAAATACTACGTTCCTAGATGAGATGGATATTATTTCCAATATAAACGCTTATTTTATCAAGTTATTAGTGAAGTTAAATACTATTTTGTAAATAAAAACAAACTTAAAATAGCAAAGCATTTTATACGGAAGTCATTCAACATTAGAATATTATTTGCGTCTTCCCCATCTTGTATATAGCAATAATTTGTGCTCTCTGGACTAAATTCATTCCAGGAATATTGGTTTCTACTAAGACATTTCAATACAATCTTAATGACATATTTCAACAAGTTGGATTTATAACACTTTAGAATTGCTGTACAACGCTATTAAGCACGACTGCTACAGAGTAGTTTTAAGTAATGATCTGATATACACGGTGTCCCATATAAGAATGCACAGTACAGGAATCTCGCAAACCAGAAGAGGTACAAAGATGATTAAATTAGAGAAAAGGAGTGCCTTGCTGAACCCTACAACGTCATGCTTCGAAATGTAAAAAAATTCGATTACTTCCGAAGATATTTTAGAAAACCCGAATTTTCTCGATCTCGTTTTTATTTTTTTCTGACTTTATTTGAAAAGATATGACAATTCAAATTTCACTTTCCCATTGCCACTTTTCCTGCTCTTCAAGTTGATGTTATTACATTTTCAATCTGACGTTTCGTTTCTTAGCAACCATCATCAACTTTGTTTTTTTAAATAGTCGAAAAAATGTATTTTATTCCTAAAAAACTCTAATTTCAATCCTAAATTCAACAACATATCGCTATTTACATTTATCCGACGTTTCGGATAAAAAAAACCATCATCAATGGTATTTGATGATGATAACGAAGAAACGAAACGTCGGATCAAAAATCTAATTACGTCATCATGTAGAGGAGGCAAAATGGCATAAGAATGTGAATTTTATTTTGATCAATTTTCTTTATTAAA
The DNA here is from genome assembly GCA_016904865.1 of Pissodes strobi. Lineage (NCBI taxonomy): Eukaryota > Metazoa > Arthropoda > Insecta > Coleoptera > Curculionidae > Pissodes > Pissodes strobi. Next base: position 1,001,331 of record MU181946.1, read on the forward strand.
GCGTTAAAAAATTAATAATTGCAATCTAGGAATTCTTGAAATTTAAAATATAATTAATTTTTTTCAGATTTTAATGAAGAGGATAGGTCACAATAAAATTCACGTTCCTATGCCAATTTTTGTCCTCTACCTAATGACGTAATTAGATTTTTGATCCCACGTTTCGTTCCTTCGTAATCATCATTAAATAACATTGATGTGGTTTTTTTCAGCCGAAACGTCGGATAAATGTAAGAAGCGATATGTCGTTGGATTTAGGATTAAAATTAGTGTTTTTTAGGAATAAAACAAATTTTTTCGACTATTTGAAAAAAGAAAGTTGATGATGGTTGCTAAGAAACGAAACGTCAGATTGAAAATCTAATAACATCAACTTGAAGAGCAGGAAAAGTAGCAATGGGAATGTGAAATTTGCATTGTTATGTCTTTTCAAATAAAGTCAATATAAATAAAAACGAAATCGGGAAAATTCTTCGGGTTTTCCCAAATATCTTCAGAAGTATAATAATTAAGATTTTTTTAGATTCCAAAGCATGACGTTGTAGAGTTCAGCAAGGCACACCTTTTCTCTAATTTAATCATCTTTGTATCTCTTCTGGTTTCCAAGATCCCTGTAGTGTGCATTCTTATATGGGACACCGTGTATAGTATAACTTCCAGAGGTACAACATTGTACGAACCTGTAAGCGTTGTCCATTAAACCTCCAAAACATCCTTGATCCACTTTGTCACAATCAACCAACTCCTGTTCAGAGAATTCCAACAACTTTCCGTGCTTAATAGCATACTGTCCTTCAACGTTGCCAGTGACACTAAACGCCCAGCAGCTGCCACATAATCCCTGATCTTTTACTTCAGAAACAGCTCCTTTATATATATATATAAAAAAAAAAACAAGTAATTAAATGAAATTTGAAGTAAATATAATTATAACAATTTTCTGGATCGTTAGTGAAACGTTTAATTCGGATATTATTTTCTCAACTTTTTAACAATTGCTTCTGACAGATCATGGAGAAAACAGTTTAATTGTCATAGTTTAATATATTGTACAGGGTGTCCCATTTTCGATGATATCTCACTTACGAGTAAAGATAGAGAGTTGCTGTTTTCGCAATACTTTGCTACTTTTTTGTGAAATGAACGATGGTATAAACAAAATTTTCATAGCTCGCTTCGTTTCTGAGATTCAGGGCGAAATTGAAAATATTGCATTTTGGGACCCCCTCGTATCTCCGTTATCCTTTAACATATTGCAAATTTGAAAACTTACTCTTATACACTTTTTTACATAGAATCCAGTGGCGGAGTTAGATTTTTGCTGTGAGCTGTCAATTTTTAGCTATAAATCAAACTTGTATTTTTTTAAATGGAACACCCTGTATATTTTTCTTTCGTTTGATTGGAAATATTATAAGTTTTACAAAAATATATAATACATGATGTGTATTTTAAATAATAAGCCTAAAATTCATAATTTCACAAAATCTACCTATACGACTCTCTTGATGAGTAGGTATAGTATAAGCATTATCTTTTAAACAGCGGTATAAGTATTAGTAGGCAGAGATTATTAGAGCAATGCAATGGAAAGATAATTTTTTTATTGGCAAGACCTGCCAGTGGCAAAATTTATATTTTCTGTGTAATATTGTATTTATTTCCAAGCTTGAGTTGTATGGATTTAGGGGCTCTTCTCTTGCGTGGTTTCGCTCGTATTTGGAGGATCGACGCGACGGCAGTTTGTTGTTGTGTCAGGTTGTAAGTCAACAGTTTTAGATATCGGAAATGGGGTGCCACAGGGATCTGTTCTGGGACCCCTTCTGTTTTTAATTTTCATTAACGATCTTGTTAGTGTCGGGATATCTGGTCGTTTTATGCTTTTTGCAGATGACACCTCTGTTGTATGGCGCAGTGACTTTGTTGATACTTTGAGGCAGAATGTATCCCGAGACATATTGGAGATAAAGGTCTGGTTTGATTGTAACAAACTTTCCTTAAATATTAATGAAACCCATATAATGGGTTTCAGATGTGACATGGCGGGTCTGTGTTTGACAGGGGCGAGCGGTCCATGTACGCAAGGGAAGCATTGCTTCCCCTAAATAACTATCACAAACCTCAAATAAAAAAAATTAAATATTATTAATAGTTCACCGACTTAACAGCGCCAACTGTGACGGCAATAAATACAATACATGCAATACAACCATCAGAGGCACTAGAAGCAGTATTTACGTATATGCATTAAGTGAAGAAAGTAATATATTACTTTATCTTTGTCATACGAATGAGAATGAGTGTGTCGTTTCGTCGTTTGTCTTGCTTATTACTTTGCATGCAAAATTTAGGTGATGAAGCCAGATGCGGGAGGCGCCAAGTTGCGAGAGGTTTGTCACTAAATAAGCAGTATTAAAATTAAATCAATTTTTTTATTGCAATTTCCACGATGGATATGGATACAACGCCGACGTGTGCGGCTGGCGTGGTGGATTTGCCGGCAAATACCGAAGCGGCCGGAACTGTACAGTTGTGTAATTGTCTGGTCTGTTATGTAATAAATAAAGGGTTTTCTTCGCAAAGTTTTTGCGAAAAGACAAATATGATAAACACGGGTAGGCCAAAGGCCGAAATGAAAAATCTCACGACAAAAATTAAAACTTGCATCCGACATTTTAGTGCCGATAAATATATGTGCAGTATGGGTGGATGACAGGTTGTGAGATAAGAAATAAACTTTTTTGTTGGCCTTGTTTGCTTTTTGTTGATGAACATGGTGTGTGGAATTACAACGGATTTGGCGATTTAAATAATTTACATAAAGTAGTAAAACGTCACATTAGCTCCAAGAACCACTTGCAAGCTGTTATTAAAGAAAAAGTTTTTGGAAAGATACGAATCGAACACGCTTTAGATAAACAGTTACAGGTTAGTCATCAACAACCATAATGAATTAGTGAATAAAAACAGGAATGTGCTTAAAAGACTTATTGATGATGTGTGTTTTCTTGCCCTTCATGAACTTGGGTTTAGAGGGCACGATGAGTCAACGTATTCCGCAAATAGAGGCAATTATCTAGACCTTCTTTCTCTATTATCTAAGTATGACCCATGTTTAAAAGCTCATTTGGAGCAGGGCATTGTTTTTCAAGGCACTTCGAATCGAATTCAAAATGATTTAATTTCTGCAATTTCGACTGTTATTTTAAACAAAATTAAAGAAGAAATTAAGCAAACACGTTTTGTTGCTATTATTTTGGACGAAACGACTGATATTACCAATTTTAGTCAGCTTTCTGCTGTAGTGCGGTTTGTAAAAAAAGGCGGAAACATACAGGAAAGATTTTTAGGTTTTATTAACGTGTCAGAAGATAGAACGGCTAACGCACTGTAAAAAATTGTATGTGAACTTATTAAAAATATTAATGCCGCTGAGAAATTGGTTGCTCAAAGTTATGACGGTGCTGCTGTAATGGCTGGGCATTTAGGCGGCCTTCAAGTAAAAGTGCGTGAAACTTATCCGGGTGCCATTTTCATACACTGTTTTGCGCACAAATTAAACTTAGTTTTGTCTCAATCAGTAATGAAGATAAAAGAATGTAAAGTGTTTTTTGCAACTTTGAGTGGAATGGCTGCTTTTTTTTTTCCAAATCTACCAAACGAACTCAAGCATTGGATACAATTGTAAAGCGAAGACTACCGAAAGTTGCTGCTACGCGCTGGAACTACAATGGCAGGCTAGTACTAACTATTTTTGAACATCGCGAGTCTTTAATTGAATTATTTGAAAGTATATTAGAGAATAGCGATAAATGGGATATAGAAACTTTAAATTGCTCTAGAGGATTTTTAGATAGTTTAAAAAACGATTTTAATTTTAACTTTTTACTTCTTGTTTTTTCAGAAATATTCCCATTTTCTGATAATCTATTTAATATATTACAATCTAAAACCAACGATATTGGATTTTGTGTAAAAAAAATTTGTGAGTAAAAAATATAATAAACAAAAAGAGAGATGACTTTGATAAATGTTGGGAAAGTGTCGGTATCGGTTTGGAGCCACGAAGAAAACGCGTGCGCACGGATAATGTTGGAGATATTAAAACGTGTTATCGACGACTTTTTTACCAAATTTTGGATCAAATTTATCAAGAAATAGACAACAGGTTAAAAAACTTTGAAGACCTAATTGTGCTATTTTAACGCGTTTAAGGGAAAACATTTTCCGGAAACCCAGTTAAAATCATTGATGCGTCATTATGGACAGTGCTTTGATTTAGTTTTGTTACGTTCGGAACTAACAGTTATATATGAGACTGAAGACATCGACAAAATAAAATCTGCTAGTGAGTTATTGGCTTTTTTAAAAGAAACAGATTTAACAAATTCATATTCAGAAGTAGTAAAATTATGTGAATTAGTGTTGACGATTCCAGCTACTAGTGCCTCGGTAGAACGTAGTTTTTCTGCGCTTAAGCGAATAAAGACTTATTTGCGAAATTCAACAGGACAAGATCGTCTTTCGGATGTGTCTCTGTTGGCAATTGAGAACAATCTTGTGCAGAAAATGTCACAGAATCCGCGTTTCTACGACCAAATTATAGACGAGTTTGCACAAAAAAACCGAAGAATACAACTACAATATAAATAGACATGGGCGCAGGAGGGGGGTGGGCAGGGGGCAGTTGCAGTTGAGAAGAAACCTGCTGTGACTTTTCTCCGATTAGGAAAATATTGGTATGTACATCCATAGTACGTAGTATATTTTTTTGGGTAGATATATTTAAGTCATATAGTTACGCTACAGTTAAGTTTAAGTTAAAGTAATATTTGTATACAAATAATACCATTTTTAAATTCAATTAAATCTAACCTAAGAAAAATAAGAATAGTTTTAACGATTGCAGATTCGATTGTTATATTATATCATCAAAAGCGAGGTCCAGTTCCAGTTTACTGTTGTTACCTGATGCCCAGCTCTACTTTTTTATGTTTAATTGAGTTGGGAAAGTTGTCAATAATGCTTGGTAAAATCCGCTTCGTCCGATCGTGGAAGGCGTGCTTTTTAACGATTTTGGGTACCAATTGGGCGTGGCACCCCTCAAATTTTCCGCCTACGGTTATTAGCCTCCGGCGGCGCTTGCAGCGAGCTCCACCTTCCATGTTTTGAAAAATTGCTTCCCAGGTCACAAATATCACCGCACGCCCCTGGTGTTTGGGCAATGTACCAGTGGATGTGAGGCCTGCTGCTAGGTTTCTGGGAGTTTTCATTGACTGTGATTTACGTTTTAGGGATCACATTATTAACCTAAGCAAAAGATTGAAGAGACGAGATATGTATTTGTCCGAGGTACGGCATACCATTCTGGAGCATGAGTAGCCAGTATTTGCTGAATATTCTGGTTGTTCTTCAGAAGAAAGCAGTACGTTACATCGTGGGGGTTAGTCAAAGGCAATCAGGTCGACCAATTTTCCTAGACAAGAAGATTTTAACATTGACATCTCTTTATTCTCGAGACTGCCACTCTAGTCCACAGGAACATAGGTTCGATGGAACGTCTTCCTAGACTGCACAATACTCGTGGCGCTAATAATCTTCTTCCTATCCCTACAAGCACCCTTACCAAAAAATCATTAATTTACGAAAGTAAAAAAATCTATAATCATCTCCCGGCAGATATTAAATCTCTGCATGTTTTGCGATTATTTAGAAGTCACTTTAAAAGGTTATTGGTGAGTAAGGCCTACTACGCTGTGGCATAGTTTTATGCCGACTCCTTTGACTGGCATCCTTGCGCTGGCGAATGTCGAGATAAATGCTTAGGGCACTTTATTTTCTTATATAAATATTAAATTCATTATTATTTTATTTATAGTTTTTTTTCTATGTGTGTATTTTAAGATTATACTTCTTGGCATTTTTAATATTGTTAGTATATAACATGTATATTGATGTTTTGTTTGGTGCCAATTTGTTTATTTAATATAATTTTATTCTTTAAATTAGTTTATTTTTTAGATTATTTTAAAATTGTTTTTGTTTTGTTCATGTATTTTATAGTATACTTTATTTAATTATTTTAACCTACTTTGTGAATAAGAACATTATCTTGCACTAATAAAGCATTTCTGACTTTGACTTACGATGGCTGAAAATCAAAATTATCAATATTTTGAAAAATATGACATGTTAGTCTGCTTTATACAGAGCAATGAAAACTCCCGTAAAGCTTCTAAGCTATACTTCAATACGTTTGTTTGAATATTTATTTATCTTTTGACTTTATTTATTATTATTTATTTAAATATCATTTTAATTTATAGACATCCCGAAAGAAAGCAACCTGGTCTTTTAATGTTTTCCGGAATAAAGAGAAAATTGGTAGAATATGGAACGTTTATCCGGCCTCTACCAAAAACGTATAAGAAAAATCGCGGTAAGGACGGAGACAAAGTTCCTTGTTCTTCCATTTTTTTCTTTATTCCAGAAAACATTAAAATATCAGGTTGCCTTCTTTAGGGATATTGTAACGGAATATAAGTTATCATATATCAATCTATTCCGCTTCACTAAAGTCTATCTATTTATCAATGGTTTTCAATGTTCAGTATTTTGGTCGGCAGTGACACCTATCTGTGAATGGATATATTTCACACAATTAACTATTTAAGGAGAACAGGTAAGCAGATTTATATCCATAATTCGCGCCATCTGTTCGGAAACGGGCTTATCTCGTATAGTTGGTAATTGAAGGACGTAGTGCGTTGTTCAATACCTGTAATTTTTGCATGTAATCTACAATAGATTGCTACATTTAGCGTATGTTGAGTGTTTCCTTAGTTTGACGCCGGGTTTCCGATAGCGGTTGTCACATGGTTTAAATTGCCCAATGAGAGCATTGAAAATCAAAATAGGTAGAACGTACATAATTTTGAAACGAAGGTGGGTCATCTTGGTGAAAGCGTTGACGCGGTAAGTGTTATTAATTTTCTGATCTCAAAATATTTTATACATCCTGCATATTTTTCAATAATCATTTCATTTTTCAAATATATAAGTAATAATTGTTTCCAATTCACTCAATTAAATTTGGCTAAAGCGAGAATTTAGCATTTTTATATTGCACTTTCGAGTGATTGACGATTTCAACAATCTTAACTTTTTATGGTGTCCTTTAGGTTTGAATACCGATTTTTTGGTGGATAATTGCGTACCTTATTGGTCAAATTCGTGTAATTTGATAATGGTTTAATCCAAATGTATAGTGAACGTAATTATTTCATCGTTTAGTGGTCATACATTTGATTCTACATATGATCATTTAAATTGAACAGTATTACTTGGGAGATTCTCGGAGCGAATTTTATATGTTCCTGTAAAAGGTAGCTGGGTAGAATTTCGCTGGATTTTCCTTTGTAGTATTGTTGATCAGTTTTTTTTTCAGGCTTATTTCATTAATATTTCAGTTTATTTGTAACATCAAGCGAAGCATATAATTATTAGCACTTACCGTGTCACGTTTTATCAATGATGTACCGACATTAATTTACATATGTGAGAGGTTTATGTACAGGGTGGCTCGAATTC
>MU181946.1:1008930-1065105 GCA_016904865.1 Pissodes strobi
TTATCTTTATCTTTGATTAATTGAGACGTAATTTACGTTCAATTATTGTTTATGTGCCAAGGGCCATATTTATAGATTAAGTAATAGAAATTACTTATCTGGAGTCATAAGACTCGTTTAAAGAGAGGTTGTACCTCGTTTTTTACATTTTTTGAATTATCGTTTATGTGCCAAGGGCCATATAAAAAAAGTAATAGAAATTACTTATTTTGAGTTATAATAAGACTCATTTATAGAGATGTTATACCTCGATTTTCTTATTTATCATAAAAATCTAGTTATCTTCAGTTGCCGAGAGCCACTGTTTGGACAAGTTTCGTAATTTTTTCATAATTTTTTTTTAAATTTTTAATTTCAATCATAATTTCTTTTGAATTTCATATCTCACAGTAAAGAGAAGAAATATCTTGAGTAACAGTAATTATCAATAGTGTTATTTAACCATAGTTATTTATAATTTTTGCTGAACTTAAAATTGTAATTTAAGTTCTGATTATATCTGCTGTAACCAGTAAATTTTCAAGTTGTCAATTAGAAAATCTCCTATGCCGAACTGAGGTCCATAGGATACTTTCCTGAATAATTAATTAATTAGCGGTATAAGTTGGTCTAAAACCTGTCTTTTTCATACATGTAACAACTTCTACAAGACGTCAGCTGCACACAACCAGGTGGGAATCATCCATAGGATTGCCGGTAAGCCCTGGATACGCCTATAGCGGGTGAGCTTAGGTACAGGCGGAAGAGGTTTCCAGTGGAGGTCTTAACCGATCACATGGTTTGCAGATAACTGGACGGGGTAAGTATTTGAACGTCCAAGGAGAATTATTTTTTTTTTGGAAAGACCAACTTATTATAATAATTAAATTTGTTTTATTGTTCACATTGCTAGTCAATTTAGTCAAAGCTTAAACTTCATAAATTATATTATAAGTTGTATTTACATCCGATTATATGAACTTCAACAATTTTTTTTAAACCTCATTATTTATACTTGTAAATTAGTTGTTAAATTAATATATTGTTTTTAAAAAATAATTTATTTGATTTACTGCAGGACTGGGCTCTATAAGACACTAATTGTTCTTATCTTCATAAATTCATAATTATTGATATCTAAATATCCTATATTTTCTATTCGCATTGTCTCTAAGAGCCCGGCGTCCACAATAAAAAAAAATAGTATAATTGACAAGAGAACCGTTAATCTAACCTACGCCCTATTCTCATGCTTAATTAAATTAAATAAATTAACTATACTTACAAATTGGCGAATGAGCTTTAAATTCATTACAAGTGGCGCTCAACTAATTAATTAAAATAATTAAATGCTTTCATTACAATTGGCGCCCAATACCTTTCATTACAATATCTATAAATTAAAATGATACTTAAAACAATAAACCTAAATAAGTCAAAAGGTAAATAAATATTCAAACAAACTTACTGAAATATAGCTGACAAGCGTCAGGGAAGTTTTCATTGCTCTGAATAAAGCAGACTGACATGTCATATATTTCAAAATATTGATAATTTTCATTTTCAGCCATCGTAAAAAATACAATGTTACACAGAAAATAGAAATTTTGCCACTGACAGGTCTTGCCAATAAAAAATGACCATTCCATTGTTCTAATAATCTCTGCCAACTAATACTTATATACCATTGTTTAAAAGACAATGTATAGAGACACATTTTGTGAAATTATGAATTTTAGGCTTATTATTTAAAATACATATCATGTATTATATATTTTTATAAAGCTTATAAAATTTCCAATCAAACGAAAGAAAAATATACAGGGTGTTTCATTAAAAAAAATACAACTTTGATTTATAGCTAAAAATTGAAACACAGCAAAAATCTTACCACGCCACAGGATTCTACGTAAAAAACTGTATGAGCAATTCTTTAGCTTTGCGATATGTTAAAGATAAAAATGCAATATTTTCAATTTTGACCTGTATATCAGAAACGAACCGGGCTATGAAAATTTTGTTTATACCATCATTATTTTCACAAAAAAGTAGCACAGTATTGCGAAAACCGCAACTCTCTATCTTTACTCGTAAGTGAGGTACCCCGTAATATCATCGAGAATGGGACACCCTGTACAACATGTAGTGTTGTAACAACGAAATAGAAATTATACCTGTCTCCAGCTATATTTTTAGCTTTCATAATTTTTACACTATCTCCTTGCAAATACAGGGTGTATTTGTATTCAGACTATTATTTATTAATTTCTCTATAGAGCTCCATGACTTTTGCATTCACAAAATTATGAAAGGCATTTTATGTAAATACACGAATTAGGATATAACAGCAGCCATCAAAAACAGTGTGAGCATATCAGGTTAGTTTGGAATATAGCTGTACTAGATATGATAAGAGAAATGTTCAAGCGAATAGTGACTATTCTTGAATCTGTTTAAGGAATTCGATACAGGGAATCATCATATTTTGGTGCTAAAAGTACATATCATTTATAAAATAATAGAGTTGCCATAATGCAATAAAATGGAATTAACGAGTGTTTCAAAACTCGTTATGTCATGCCATGTAGCACCTTAAACCTTATTCGTTCGCCTCTTTACCCATAAATATCTCTTAAGTAAATATTAAAATTATTTTTGATTCGAATTTATTTTACCTTTAGTTCGCCAATCAAATTCTGTGGGCAGATATATTTGTGGACTTTTCGCTTGGACAAATGGTAATTCATTATTATTTTGTAAGTCTGGCCTGTAACCATGTCCCTGTGAAAACTCTTCCAAAGTCATGTCTGCAAACCGGGTAATTCCGTAACTGGCTGTACCTATCTCATATTTGTTGAAAAGGGCGATTTTATCCAGATTGTCTTTGAAGACCTATAACAAATAATACGTATGTAATAGTGATATAAAGGTCATTTTAATTTTGATTTTCAATTTACTAGATAGATGCTAGGCCTAGGATGCGTTAGGGCAATGTAGTGAGAGTATCTATATTAAACTAATGTCTTACCACTATTTTATATAATAGCAGGAATCAAATTTACTAAGAGGGGAATACGTCAAACAACATTTAGCTGCCGTCTATGGCGATGAATTAGCTTCATAGTCCTGCGTCAATAAGTAGAAGGAATCAAGACTGAAATAATCACTTAGACGTGGTGACCCTTGAGAATGCGGCTTCTGTATATTTTTAAGTGCTCATTCGGCACAATAATATAATTAAACAAGGCTATGATCCAGCCAAAAGGTTATGAGAATGATTTAAAAAACCTATCCAGATAACTAATAATTATACAAAATATGCAATTTATAACAAATTAGGAGAAAACAAACAAAACGGCTACAGTGAAAAATTCTTCATTGGAAGAAAACCACATAAAAATTGGAGAAAACAAACAATTATTATTGCAGTATAGAAGGTCAAAAATGACTTTTCCCTAGAAAATAAGGAACGCATATAGTATCTTGTTACAATGTTTATGTTCTAAAAGAATGTATATATGATACATGAAGAGCAAGTTACAAAATACCATATGTAAAACTTACCTTCAAACGATATTTAAATTCTGCTTTATCATTATATACTTTATTATATTTCTTAGCAAACTGAATAAAAGCCTCTTCTACCATCGGGTCAGAGAGCCATGCCTTTACGGGCTCATAGGAATACACTTGAATATCATTCTCGCAAGTAATATTCATCTTTAAATCAGTTAACCACTCAGAGTCATTCTTCAATACCTTAAATTGGCAGTTAAAAGGACGATTGTTATAAATACACAACGTTTGATGCGTCACTCTTGTTTTCTGACAAATATCAATCTTAGCCTGAATTATCCAGGAATGGAGTTCTATCCCGACTTTATGATATACTACGTCAGTTAGATTTATGAGTTTGTAAAGGCTCGCAGGTCTGGTTTTGCTTGAAAGATAAGTTAAGGCATCCTCTACCATGGCGATGACACTAAGGTCCTTGAGTCTATTAATATGATCGTCTTGTCCTAAAACATATTTCTTATTGTTTGTAGTGTAATCTAACAACTTGCGCTGCACATGGTGATTTTTAAGTATGTCAAGAAGTTCAGAAGATGCAATCTGCACTTTTAAGCAAAAAATGGTTTAAAACCATGGATTAATTTACTATAAGGAAAATTTTATAAGGCGAAGTTCTCGAGATACGTATTTTAAAAACCAATATCAGTTATTAATTTTTGCAGTACGTAAAAGAGTTGTTTCCTCACTATTTATCATAAACTGGAAATACATATCTCTCAATATTAAATAATTCATTATTCGATTCCTTTTTTTCTATTAGAAATCCTATAACGTAATATGGTTTTGATGAAAAACTCATCTGGATGTCTCGGATTGATTTAAGAATAAAATAAATTGGCTGCGAAATGTTGTCTACTGCGATCACTGCAAGCAAACGCAGTAAGACTGCCTAAGATTATGTATGGTTTCTTATTTCCCTTAAATAAGTTCAGTACTTGAGATTGGATTAGTTTGGCTCGACGACCTTTTTTTAATGGTGTGTCTGGTACCTACAGCTGTAAATTTTAGAAAACGAAGTTACATTTGCTGCTGTATAGTCGTTTCCAAAAAGCAGCATTTGAGAACGCTGTTTCTAATTGTTTTAACCCCCAAAAACCATGCTTTTGAAAAATCACAAGGCCTTGAACTCGTTTAAAGGAACTAAAGAACGTAAACGATTCTAAAAAGTTTTATTGGAATAATATGCAAGCGGCGAAATATCTGGTAATAGCGTCCTATTGCTATGAATCCGCTGTAAGACCTAGCTAAGTATGTTAATAAATAAACTACAGTCACTAACCTAAAGACTGTGATTTGTCCGATCCACTTATTTCCCGTTTAGATCTGAAAGTTTGCTTGGGTTTGTCAGCACACTTTATAGTGGTTTCAGTAAAATCCATCCAAGGCTTTTCCCATATTTCAAATTTACAGATCGAGCTTGGACTGCTCGCCAACTTTGAACAGTTTAATGAATCTGACTCTTTAGGACAGTCAGATATAGTAATCTGAGCTCTGATCCTTACAAGGCTTCCTGCCACTACTTGTGTCGTTGCACGCAGCACTTTTTCAACGATATATTTGTTACTATCTGATGAAGTAGAGTCAAGATGTAAGAGCCCCTTTTGTAAATATTTTTGAATCTCAGCATCAGGCAGATCGCTCTCGCCTAAAAAGCATTTGCCAAGTAAGAAATAGTGTTCATATTATCAATCGGATGAAGCGATAGAACATATTGTAAGCTTAATCGAAACCTATGTTTTGCCAATCTATCAAATATTTTTTCTAGTAAGTAAATTAATAACACAGATATACTTAAAGCACAAACATTTGTAACACTTCCCAGATTGTATATATTTAATAATAGATACCTCTTTGTTCTGGGCATTAGAGGCCCAGCAATAATTTAGCACCAGAAATGCTGGCATTAGCGTGGACATCCCTATTCACAGACTCAGTAACACCAGCGAATATTAACTACGATAAGAATATTCACTCTCCGCGGCGGCACGTCAACGGTATGTCTCCTTCCCCGCGCGAAAACTAGCATGATACTGGCATGTGACCTTTGGACCCGGCGCACACTGGTCGAATTTCTAGGAAAGCTGGCCATAATAAGGTTACCAGAAATAAGACATAAAAGTTATTAAGTATTACACGTTTAATATATCGTGTTTTAGACAAATAATTGTTGAATTTTTTGCTCATCATCTATATTTATATATAGGGAGTATCAATTATCACTAACGATAAAAATCATGTATAAAAATCATTTGTATGTTCTTAAATCGTTTTAAAAAATGATTCGTTGTAAAAAAAGGGTTTTAAATTTTTAATTCGATGATCCAAATTTTGTTTTTGCAACGGTTAATTCAGGAGTCTCACGAGCAAAATGAATGTTAAACGGACGACAGAAACGCGTTGATGAGAGCCTGCAATTTTGCCATACATGTATTTCATAGTTATCGCTATTTTTACAAATTAATCTAATAGGGACGAAAATAGTAAAAAATATAGAAGTATCAGTGCAGCTCTTGTTCAAAAACACTTGCTTATATTCTGACTATCCCAGGGTAATATCAAAGCCATATTTACAAATTAAAACTAAATTATAAATTTTTATTTGCTGATTCAGCCAAAGTATTTATTACCTCTTTTTATAATAACATCAGTCTTGCATCAGCAATAATGATTCTATCGAAATTTCAGCTTCAGTTTCACTTACTACAATATTATGGGATTAGGGGTGGGCGACAATAATCGATTATTCGATTCACTTTTAAGAAATTACCGATTAATCGACTTATCGATTAATATTTCAGAAAATATCGATAATCGATTATTTCGATTAATCGATTATTCAGTTATTTGCTAAAATATTAAGCGTTTAATCGATTATTCAATTTCTTGCCCACCCGTACCGATGACTTTACAACAGATATAGGTTTTAAAATTCCAATTTAATAATGCGTTGCGTTAAGGGTAATTTAAATGACATTTGAAAATACCAATCTGTCAAATTCACGTCCGTCACATTTTAAAAATACGAAAAAGAAAGTTCGTGGCTTTAGCGGACATTATTTACCAGATGCGAGATCAATTCACTACTATGGTCTCCAAAAATTATGGAAAGCCTCCTGCCTCCTGCCTGGAACCAGGTGCAATTTCTAAGAACAACATCTTACCGCTGCGTCCCGTTAAGTACGGTTCATAAGACGCAGGCAAAGCAATTTCCTAATTTCCATCATCTCTGTCATATGGCTGCATCAACCTGACGAGATCCACACAGATCGAAACGCGTCGTCGATTTTGCCGACAGAGATGGTGGAAATTGCTTATGGTTCACACACTTTGGCTTTCCATATTTTTTGGAGGCCATAGTAGTGAATTGAACTCGCATCTGGTAAATAATGTCCGGTAAAGCCACGAACTTTCTTTTTCGTATTTAAAAATACTTTCAGCACAACATATGAAGCAAAAAAAAACAGAGAAACGTAAATGCTCGAACAAGACAGCAGCAGGGAAAACTGCGCACGTTACAAATTTAGCCAATAAGGGATCCTCATTTCGACGCGCCATTTTCTGATAATCTGGCTTCAGTTGTTGCACAATTAGGTATAACACCAACACATAACCTCAACGGAGTGTTAGCACGTTAGAAGTATAGTACATCAGTCTTTATCTTTTTATTATGTATTTGGGCAATACTATATGATAAGAAGGATCACTCTCCGCGGCGGCATGTCAACGGTGTGTCTCCTTCCCCGCGCGAACACTAGCAGAATATCCGCAGGCCATGATACAAATAAAACAATCATGTTGGCAGGCAACCTTTGACGTGGCGGCCATAGACCAGCTCATCCTTTTGTCAGATTAATTTTCAAGCCTAAATTCTATAGTCGAGTCAATATTCGATATAAGATAATATCGCTATTTTTTAGTTGTGTTGTATTACAAAATAGGAATGAAATATACAGTAAAAATATTGTGCGAAACCTTTAACCAATTTTAAAATCACCCAAAACGCCAAAATTTAACTAAATATTAAAAGATGGGCCCAATTCGCGCAACATTTTCTTCTTGATGTCTTTTGTCAGAATATTAGTATTCGGAAATATGGTATAATCATTAACACAAAATCAAAATCTTTTAAATATTAGTTATTACATACCTTGAGTATTGTTATCAATAATAACTAATTAAAAACGTTAACAGATTTTTGAAACAGCCAGTTGAATACAAACTTTATCAAAATATTTATTTGGTGATAATAATAAAAAAAAACCATAACGTAAGTTTGACAGGGCGCTGCAAACAATTCAGAAGATATCAATTGAGTTTTTCCAAAGCCAAATAATGTATTAGAGTGCTATAAATAATTTCCTCATAAATTTGATCAAATATACCGCAAACGAAAATATCGTTTATGGCCAGCTTTTATTTAAATTCAACCTGTGTGCGGCGAAGTTCGCCGATCGTTACCAGGCAACGAAGAAAATAAACGACGATTCCTTTGTAGCGCTCTCTTGCCATTGAGTGGACCTTCTTGTCGTAGTTAATATTCGCGGGTAACACCGAGAAAAGTCTGGTACATGCATGTGTACGATTTTAAAAAGCTTCCCAGCAATTTAAAAGTTGAAACTGGTTTTAAGTGTTTTTAATAATACCTTAAATTAATAAATAATTAATTCCTGTAATTTATTTTAAGTAGGTACTAATAATTGATGTTTTCATTAATTTGCATCATTTTATATTTGGCTGAAGTCCATGTTAGTAGGATTATTTAAACGGTTTACACACTGTGGACGCCATTCAATTGGGCTTGCAAACGTTAGTCAGTTTTTTGATTAGAGATTTTGATTTGATTTTATTACTTACCCAGTTAGACAAGGAGCGTTTTTATTGAATTGAAGCTTTGCATATGACATATTATTGAACGTATTAATAATATTACATTATAAGAAAAATAAATATAGAATATGATTTTCTTCGAATCAGTAAATCGTTTACAATCATCGTCACTAGATTACTACTTACCTCCGACCAGCTGTCTCTTCTTCCTAGAATGGTCCTCATCCCCAAATTTATAAACTTT
The DNA here is from genome assembly GCA_016904865.1 of Pissodes strobi. Classification (NCBI taxonomy): domain Eukaryota; kingdom Metazoa; phylum Arthropoda; class Insecta; order Coleoptera; family Curculionidae; genus Pissodes; species Pissodes strobi. Next base: position 1,017,554 of record MU181946.1, read on the forward strand.
ATCTGTACAGTTGATAGAATAAATTGTCTTGTTTAACCACGGTCTATCCCAAACAACAATAGTACAAACTTCCGGCTGTGAATCGCCTAGAAGTTCGCAGGTCTCGGGCAGCTTTTCTTCAGATTTCTTGCAGTTCGACAGACCGATTTTTGCAGTGATAACATACTTCGCACCGGCAACGACTTGCGATGTAGCAGAAACTATCTAAAATCGATTATGGATTAAAAGTTTCCTAGCCTATAGCATTCAATTCAATACAGTGATTATTAAAATATTGTTAAACAACGATAAAATATGAATAAGACAAGAGGAACTGAAAATAATTATAGAGAACTACAAATATGTCTTATAAATCAAAGAGGAACGCTTGTCAAACATTTTATGAATTCAGTTTATCAATACATGTAAATCAATCACTACAAAATTAAACGGTAACATAATATTACTAAGTAAATCAAACATTCTATTTTTTGGATGACTGCTAGCTAAATAAATAGCCGTATTAGTCAAGCAATTACATATTATAACAACAACAATATCCTAAATTAAGCAAGTGTTTGAACTCCATAGCCATAGATTTCACCCTAATGTCAAGTCAGAACAAACCGCTTGGAACAAAAAAAAAATACGTTGCTAGTTAAAAGCATAGCCACACTTCAAATTGATCGTAATGACTAAATATATATTTCTTGCATAATTTTTTAAACTGTTTCTTCTTTGTAGTTGATCTTAAATTGGAGGGTATTACATTAAATACCTTGGGTCCAATATAATTCATGTATTTGAGATTAAGATTATTATTGCTTATTGGTATTTTTATGTACATTTGCACGAGTAACATAGCCATTACTAATGTAATCCTGCGTATCTTTATATTGATGAATATAAGTGCAGACTGAAACAAAGTATAAGGTCCTGATGTTATAGCTCCGGTGTGAACAACATTCTGGTGGAATACAATCTGTTTTTCTTTAAGATTATTTTTAAGATGTATTTATGTACAATATTTAAGTTACGTTAAGCCATTATTATATAGACCACTACAAACCAATATACCATATGTTAGAATGGCCTCGTAAATCATTATTAATTTTTTTCTGTCTAACATTTCCCTAAGTAAATAGAATTTATGAGTTACTTTACGAATTTTGTTGGATAAATATTCAGTATGAGGTTGCCATTTGATGTGTTGGTCAACAATGATGCCGAGATACTTAGTTTGTGTTGCTTCTTGTATGTATTGATTTTCTATTAAAATATGACTAAAAGTAGGTTTGTTGGCTGCATAATTTGTTTTTGTTAGATTTAATGTTAACTTATTGTTCTGAAACCAGGTTTTTATTTTGTTGAGACCAACAATTGTTTTTGTTCTTACACTTTCCAAAGTGTAATTACGGTGTCATCAGCATAAGAAATTGTCAATCCATTTACATTTAGTTTCAAAAGTGAATTTATATAAATAATAAATAGGAGAGCTCCCAGGACGGTACCTTGGGGCACACTCATTTTGATTTTTTGTTTTTACTAATAACATTATTTAGTTTAACCATTTGATACCTATCTGATAGGTAACTCTCAAGCAGTGTCCCTGCAACTCCTCTTATGCCACAATTATTAAAAACTTCAATGAGCCTGCTATGGGGAACAGTATAAGGTATGCCTTTGCTAAGTCCAAAAATACAGAAAGACATGTTTTGTTATTGTTTGTTATTTACAACTTCAGTTATTAACCTGCGCATAGCATCCGTTGTGCTGCAGCCATCAACAAAGCCGAATTGATGAGGTGATATTATGTTGTTATTTAAAAAAAAGTTTAGCCTTTCCTTAAAACATTTCTCAAATAATTTGGCAAAATTGCTCAAGAGACTTATTGGTCTATAGTTACTAATGACTTTTTTATCCCCAGATTTATGAATAGGTGTCACAATTGAATTTTTAAATTCACTAAGGACTATTCCCTTCTCAAAAATTAAATTAATAATGCAATGCAATAAAGGAATAATTATTTCTAAATAGGTTTGCTTAATTATTTCTACTTTAACATCATCATGTCCCGGTGCGCTATTGTTTCTTAAGGATGCAACATGTTTGATTATTTAATTTTTTGTTACAGGAAGTAAAAAATTGAGGTTGGTATTGGCTGATCTCTATGGTTGTTATTATTAGAGGAAGGGATAGCTTCTGCCATTTCTATTCCAACATTTATGAAGTGCAACAATGCCGTTAGTAATCCATTTTTTTATTTTGTTTTTGTTTTTAAATGTTACTGTATAGGTTTCAGTACTTTCTGACAATAGTTTTTTGTAGGTATTCAAAAAAGTTGTTGTGGCAATTTCGGGGTCTTTCAGATTTGTGATATCAGACCAGTCATAATGTTGTAACTGTTCCTTGAAATGTCTTATATTATTTATTCTATTTCTTGTTATGTTTTTATTTGTCATTACTAGCTTCAGCTGAGCTGGTTTTACCAATTAGTAGCATAACAGGGCTATGATCTTCATCTATGACAAAGGCGTCAAGACTCAGATTATTGATTTTTAATTTCTCTCTGACAAAAGTATGATCATGTTTCAGAAGTAGATCTTCTTGCTAAATTGATATATGATCGAAAGCCAGCCGAATTCATAGTGGACCGATATTCCATCACATTATGGTCATTATGATTTAGTAAATTTATATTTATGTCCCGCATGAATAGTTGTATATTTTCTTTTACATTATTATTTAAAAACATGTGTATATCGGCTATAAAATCTATTTTTGAAATAGGCGGTGGTTTATAGACAGCCGTAATTCCAAAAGAAATGTTGTTAACCTCGAAGGTTATTCTACCAACTGTCGCTTTAGAAATGCTCAAGTGCTGGAACGAAAATTTAACATCAATATCTCTTGACTAAAAAAATAGCTCCATCATTCTTATTAAAATTTGTCTCGTTATAAAAAATCTGGTAGCCAGGTATATTACAGCTCATAGTTGAAAGGTTTCACTTAGAATAAAGATATCAATATTCTGTAAGTTATATGACTCAATTAGAGTCATTAAGTTGTCAATATTTGCATTAATGCTCCTAATATTAAAGTGAATTACATTCAAAAAATTATTTCTATTAAGTACCATTGTACCTAATAAAATGTTATCGCTTATTATATCAAGTACCTCATCTTGTAAGTGGTTAACCATCTTGATAAATATTGTAGTCCTTCTATTTTTTATTAGTCCAATATGGTACTTAAGCAATGGACAATTTTTATCGAGTGCGGTATGATTTGTCCCATATTGCGTTCGATAATGTTTATTAGCCATTATACAGTTAATGCATTTTTTTGTTTCACATTCACATTCAGTAGTCAGATGATTTCCCGCACAATTTCCACATACTTGCGCCTTCGTACAGTTTGTACTCTTATGTTGATATCCTTGGCACTGGAAACATCTTGTGACTGTTAGATCTTTGTACACTGGTAGTCTCTCCCAATCAATATAGACTTTACCATAAGACATCATCTTATCGAAAATGCTTGAGCATTCTGCGTAAATCGTACAGTATGGTTTATTATTCATTTTTCTTACAAAGGTAATTTTAAAGTGGTCCGATTTATTTATCCAACTATTTTGTTTTTTCAAGGTTTCCTCCAAGATATTTATAGGTTTGTCTCCATAATAGTTCGTTATTTTTATTTTTCGAAGAACTTTTTTTGGCATTTCGATTTCATATTTTCCTTTCAGTTTACGTTCTGCTTCTTCCTTAATTTAACAATTGCTTGTCTTGTGTCACATTTAAGTACAATATTTACCCTTTTTAGTTTCACAAGAATTTCTTATTCCTATATTTATTTTACTTGGATTAATTGATGCCTTAACCTCATCCCGTCTTACTTGCACACTCTGAGCTACCCTAGGTTTAATAATCATGGTGGGCAAATTTGTGTTTGTAACATTTGCCCTCACAGTCGTTGTTTGTTTTAGGATGTCAGTATAACTTTTTCAAATTTGTCTTTAAGATCTCAACATCTTTCACCATATTTTCCATTAACTTCATCATATATGGCATTCTTGCTATATATTTCTTACAGTCTTCACATATAAAGAGCAAAATTCGTTTTTGAAGAGGCATACAGCGCATTTCTGAGGATGTCAAATTTGAACATTCCTTGTGAATTCCCTTTAGGCATGAATCGCATTTATAAAAATCACCATCACACACTTGTTTACAGTTTACACATGTATTGTCTTCAAGTCCATTACCCTCCATGCTTGTTTATTTGCCGGTTTGTTTCTTTACTTACAAGTTTTAAAATACACATATTAAACTTTTATCTCCAAAACTGGTCTAGCATCGGAATGTGTGAGTGTAGGTATATATTTTTTTTCTTGGGATTGATAAAAATAACAATGGTCCTATTGTTCAGAACATAAGTTGATTTATTTCACTCATCACTCACTAATAAGGCTCGAAAATTGTTTAAAACCCATTTTATCCCACTGTACTCATTTGGGTACACGAAAATTAACTGCTTGGTAGTGACACCTGTTGGATTTGTTGTGAAATATTACACTTCAGAATTCCTTTTTAAACTATAACTATGGTATTTTAAAAAAAAAATCTTATAGATTGCGCCTACGGTTCTGTCTGAGACATTATTAGTTGAAACCAACACGTCGTGACAAGATAAGTTTATTTCAGACGGAGTTTTTTTTTATATAAACGCAAGTTATTTGGAATTATTTTAACATTTGCTCACATAGTGGTATGTATTGTTAGATATGATGCATCATAAATATATATATATATATTTTACAAATTTTTTGTAATATTTGACAAAATTTATTAGTGTACTCATTTGAGTACAATGGGCGTTCGTGTACATAAAAGTTTTATATACTTTTTAGTGGTTTGCTGTAATGGAACCCGAGTATGAACCTATAAGCACTCGGGCGTTTTACGGACAACGTTTTCATTCTTTGGTTGAAGCCGTAGAAGCAATTAAGCCTGATAGAGGTGAGCCAGAAATTGTAATTTTACCACCAGAAGCTGACATGCTGTCAGACAATGAAGAATTCGACGATGAAAATCTTGACGAAAAAATGATGCCACGGGACGTTCCAGGTGAGGTTGAACTTCATTATGACTCAGATTCAAGTGATGATAATTTACCTTTGTCTACGTTCTTGCCAAAAAAAAGAAAGAAAAACAACGAAAAAAATTAAGCGCAGCCCGCATGGAAAAACTATTATATTGATATTAGTATGGACAATAAAACGTCTTATAAAGAAAATCGAAATAAACTCAAAGAAAATTTGCAGAACACCCATTGAAGTATTTGAAAAGCTATTTGATTTTTTTGTGGGTAGTGACGACATAAAAATATTTATTGGACTTTTATTACTAAGCGGTTATCACAGTCTTCCTAGAGAGCGGTTATATTGGAGTTTAGATGAGGATGTATCGGTACCAATTGTTCACAGTGCAATATCCAGAAATCGCTTTCACGAAACAAAAAGGTATCTTCATTTTGCTGACACAAAAATTGATAAAAATGACAGAATGTATAAATTACGACCGCTTCTTGATATATTGAATGCAAATTTTCGTCAATGGGGATTTTTTCACGAAAGTTTATCAATCGATGAGGCCATGGTACGATATTTCGGTCATCATCCTTCCAAACAGTTCATAAAAGGAAAGCCTGTGCGGTTCGGGTTTAAAGAATGGATGCTATGTAGTTCATCTGGATATTGCTACAGTTTTGAAACGTATTGCGGTGCCAAAAAACCCGAATACGGTAGTAACCCTCAAACCATTGACGTATCTTTTATATATCTATGCCTCAAACTAACCTGGCCTTAGGATCAAGAGTGGTTTTAGATCTTTTGAAATGTGTACCCCACCCATCCGATCATCTGATTTATTTTGATAACTATTTTTCGAGTTATTCTTTGCTACATATTTTACGAGAAAAAGGATTTAGAGCAATGGGCACTATTCGTGAGAATAGGACAAAAAATTGTCCTAGACTTTGGAATAAGAAAGACCGCGGTCATTTTCAAACGTTTTATGATGAAACCAGCTCTTTATTACTTGTTAATAAGTGGAAGGACAACAACCTTGTAAATATGATTTCGAATTTTGATACAGTAGAACCATAGGCAATAGTAAGACGCTGGTCTTCAAAAGAAAATAAGAAAGTTGAAATTCCTCAACCAAAGTTGTTTGCTGCTTACAACGCATCTGGATCAAGCTGACAATAACTACCGAATTTCCATCCAGGGTAAAAAATGGTGGTGGCAGCTTTTTACACACACTCCCAACGTTTGTGCTGTAAATGCTTGGAAGTTGTATTTGCATGCATGTGATGAGAAAATCGATCTTTTAACATTCCTTAGAAACATTGCTCGTCACTATCTGAGATGTTTCGAAAAAACGCAATTTACTATCAGACCGACTGGTGCAGTCCCTAAGGGTATTATGCAAAACGAGGGTGGACATTTTCCTAAAAAACTGGAAAAACAGCTGATGTGTCGAGCTCGGTGGATGTGTATCAAGTGTAATGCAACTTTGTGTATAGAGCGAGAATGTTTTGAGAAATTCGATACAGACCCTTAAAATTTTGTGTAACTACTGAACTAAACTAATATTTTGTAATAAAAAAGTGTAATTAATTTTTTTGTTTCCAAGTTCCCACTGTACCCAAATGAGTACACCTATTTAAAAAAAAAGACTTTCACAGTGATAAAATATTTGTTTATGGGTCTTTTTAGACTTAATACTAAACATATATAGCAGAAGAAAACAGTTTTTGAAAAAAAAATGTACTGGGATTAAATGGGTTTTGTGTAAAGTATAGTCGTTAACACCACTATACCAAAAATTGTAATTTTTACTAACTATTGCCTCAGAAAATTTAAGATTTTTCAGGAGCCAGAAATAAACACAAATTTAACATATTATAATAAGACCCACAAGCGAAAATAATAAAAACATGGATAAGTCTAGATAAAGTACACAAAATGTTCTAGATTATATGTTAACTGACAATGAGACCATCATACAAAGCATAATCAGTGTTAAATATGTTCGTTGTCGATCCTAAAATAATAACAATTAAATTGGGCATTTTCAAAAAAGTAGAAAGATAACTGAGACATACGATTTAGAGAAATTAATGAATCTTGAACAGCTGAAAGAACACTTGGTAAAATTGTCACGGAATATTCGCTTATTCCGCTCCACAAAATTGAGTTCAATTACGGAGGATTTTGGATGTTTGGGATTTGAGTCGCCAGTAACATCTGATCGCGAATGGGTATATTTTGTGCAAGCAATTATTTAAGAAGCACAAGTACGCTGTTTTATACCTAAAATTTTTCGATTTGTTTCACTGTAGATTACTATATTTAGTTGTGACATCGATTCGTGAATGGGCTTATCTCGTGTGGTTGGTAATTGGGAAGCGCAGTACGCTATTTAATACCTACAATTGATGAATTTAATTTACGATAGATTACTATATTTAGTATATATTGGATATTTTTTTGGCTTGACGCTGCGTGACCTATAGTGGTAGTCACATGATATAAATTATCCAATTAAAACATCGAAAAACATAATTTGTGAAACCATTATACCGTCACCGAATACGGTAGACACTGTGGTGGGACGTCTTAAATTTTGAAAGCGAGGTCGTTTCACCTTTGTGAAAACAATTGACGGGTGAGTGCTGATTTTTAATCTTGAAATATTTTATTCATCTTGCAGTATATTTAACTAATTCTTTCATTGTTAAATGAGAGATAGATAGATGCGAGATAGTGATTATCTTACCCTTATCTTTAATTAATTGAGGCGTAATTACGCTCAATTATCGTTTATGTGCCAAGGGCCAAAATAAAAAGTAATAGGAATTACTTATTCGGAGTTATAAGACTCGTTTATAGAGAGGTTGTACCTCTATTTTTCTATTTATCATTAAATTCAAGTTATCTTTTATTTAGATTTGCCGAGAGTCACTAATAATTGGAACGTAATTCCATAATTTTCTTTTGAATTTTAAATTTCAGTCATTATTTCTTTTGAATTTCATATTTTAAAGTAAAGAAAAGGATATCTTGAGTAACAGTAGTTATTTATAATTTTTGCTCAACTTAAAATTGTAATTCAAGTCTCTGATTATATCTGCTTTAACCAGTAAATTTTCAAATTGTTGATTGCTCCCTCATGTGTAACAGTGTCACTGATTTCACATGATATTTCCCTGAATATTCTTTAATTAGCGATATACATTGGTCTAAGACTAGGTTATTTTTTTCTTGCATGTATTCACTTTGGCTGAAGAAAACATCGTGCTTGGCAAGTAGCAGGTGTTCGTCCACTTGATGTACAAGGTGTTTTAAGGGATACGATACTTTAGGAACTAAGTAAGTCCTAGACAACACCAATAAACATTAACTTGGGAACAGGCAGAAGCGGTTCCAGTAGAGGACCCAATACGATCACATGGTTACAGAATAGTTGTACAAGCTAAGTATTAGCCAATCAGAAGATAAATTATTGTAAAGACCAGTGATATCGCCTCATTCATTCACTTTTTTTAAATCTTTTACATTCATTTTAATTCTCATTGCTAGTCAATTTATTCATAAACTTTATTTCAAATAATTTCATCAAGTATATTAGTAATTTAATGATATTGATAATCTCCATTTCACCTGATACCATCACTCATATTTGTAATTTAATTGTAAAATTAATATATTGTTGTTTGAATTCCTTTGTTTAATTTATCGCAAGATTGAGGTCTGTGAGACATTGCGAATTATAAGGACAAATTTCTGATATTCTTATCTTTATATTTATTTATATTTAAGTGTTCATATTAAGTTCGCATTGTCTCTAGGAACTCTGGCGCCCAAATAAATTTCAGCTAATAAAAGAGACTACTCACGCCCTAAGGAAAATAAAAACGAGTCTCATGGATTTAATCAACTAATTATCATTACAAATTGACGCCCAACTGTTCAATATAGTTACAAAATATAGATATATTGATTGTTGTAATATACAAAAAATGAGTGAACTGCTTGCAAAGAAGCGAATAAAAATAAAAAGCTACTAATAAAACGTAGAATTTAGAACCAAAAGAACAAAAATAGAACCACAAAATATATATAAAAACATTATTCACATCCATTATCCCTTCGCTCACAATATATCGAAAAAACTACTTACATCTACGGTTTTATGCTTATTGGGATGATCGGAAACTGAATCCAAATGGTCTAAAGTTGCACTTAGAAACTTCTTTACTGAAGGATCTTCGGTAGACATTGGCATGTTCCCACCTACTAAAACTGCTCGTTTATATCTGCTGTAGTTTGTTCTGTTCCTGTCATTTTCATCCTTCTTTATATTTTGACACTGAGACTTTACAACTTTAGGATTAGAATAATCATCTTCGACGTGAACTTGCACTTTGCAAATTTTCGTTAAGTTCGTGAAAAGTTTCTCTCTGCAATTTTCATGGTGTTCGTATTCATGGCAATGAGAAATTCCCAGGCGAAGAATTATCTGGTAATATATGCCATCAAGCTTCAACTTTTTGGCACCCAATATTTGTAAAATCACCCTTTTGTGATGATCATCGTCTATGTTATCTAGTGTTGCAGCTGCAAAGTCTGCTAAATCTCTTACAATGACCTATGTTAAAAAAAAGGAATACATAGAAAACTGCATAAGATCATCTTAAAATTTAGTCTGCGATCTTAAAAGACATTAACCATAATTTTGACTAGACGAAAAATTTAAAAAGTGCATGGAAAACTTAAAATAAAATAGCCAATCTGTGTTATTAATCAAGTGACATCTAAACTAACCTTTTCATCTGGAGAAATCTTTTCTAACTGTCCAACTGATCTTTTTCGCCTAACGGCATTATATTCTTCTCTAGCTCTAAAAATAACGTAGTAATATTGAACAGCTCAACTAAAGAAAATGCAACTATTAAATAAAAACAGGCCCATATTAAGACTATTTTTCCAAAACGTTTCTTCTGCAATTATGTATATCTAGAAATCCCAAAGGCCCTCCCCTTACGAAATCTTGATTCTTGCGAATAAAATACAATGGCAATTCTAGAAGAAAGGACAGGAAGGTACCATCTAGCAGAAATAAAAATTACCTTAAATAAGGAGATGATCTTTTATGTTTCTTGTTCTTTTCTTCAGAACTATCATCTGACTCAGAAGAACTTTCTGATGTATCATCTGAGTTCTTTTTCGAAGTTTTTTTATTATTTTGCTCATCCTCTGCAGTTGAATCACTTGAATCTGACTTTTCATTGAGCTTAGTTTTTGGTTTGGGAGTTTGTCCCTCAGATTTTTCTTTGGACTCAGATGATGATGAAGATGAAGAGGATGACGATGATGTGTTCTGATCTGTATCTCTCCTAACTATTTTATTAGCCACTTCCCGTTTCACTAAGTCAATATTTGTTTTTGTAATAGTTTCTATGTCTTTTTCTGTCGTTGAAGGTTCCCCTTTTTTTTCTTCGGAAGTGCTATCAGAATTAGATTTATTTTTGGACTCAGATGATTCCTCGGATGTATTGTCTTTATTTACGTTTATATCTCTTTTAACTTTTGTATTATCTTCTTTTGTTTCTTTTGAATCGGAATCTTCTGACGTATTCGCAACGTCCCGTTTTATTATCACATTTTTACGAAAAGTAGCTGCATCTGCCACTTTCTTTCCAAGCTCAATTATAATTTCTTTAGACGAATCCGAGTCAGATTCCGATTCGTTATTTAATTCTCTAATTAGTCGCTCATGAACTGGCAGATAGCCCTCAAACTGAATTGAATCTGAAGTTGTTTTAAACTCTGGCAAAAAGCTCTCACTTGACGGTTTTACAACTTCGTCATTTTGGGGCGTGTACATCATTACAATGGGTTCCACTTCATCCACAACGGGCATTGAAATGAACAAAGTGCTTAAATCTGATGGTCGGTCGCTATTCAAAGGTTCTACTCTCAAATTGTCAGTGTCGGTAACGACTGACGAAGGTTCGTCAACTAAAACATATGCACTTAATTTAGAATTCTGAAAGTGTTCCCAAAAATATACTGTATATACTATATAAAAAATAAATATTTAATTTTCGTTTGGGTAAAAATCCATTTAAGTAATAATCCCATATTTTTTATACGAAATAGAGAATTATAAGAAAGAAAAGAAGACAGTGCTTCTTAAATTATGTTAGCAATAATAAATATAAAATTTATAAACTAATAAGGGAAGTATCGGGATACAAATGATAATAATATCAACAATAATTTCAATAAAATACGCATTTCTAATGTTTTACATTACCTCAACCTCATCGAAACCACTGGCAAATAATATAAAATATCAGATTGATCAACAAAAAATAATCCGGTAAATTTAACTATCAACTTAAAACCTTAAAACGTATTTTGAAACGCGCCGATCGACCTCAGACTGATTTTATGAAGACAAATTTTAAGATCATATGTACGAATTGACAGAGGATTGTAAAAAAGTACTTGCATTACCTGTAGCGTATTTCTCTTGTACAAAACGAGGTGATGCCAAGTTTTTGGAGATCACACTTTTAGTAGGTGCTTCGTGCATATTTCCAAATAAAATTTGAGACTCTAAATCGGCTAGGCGAGCTGAGTCCATGGGATCGTCCATATTTCCAGTGCGTGCCATGGCATCATAATTTGGAATATTTGGTTTTCGGTTGTCATCTGGACTTGGTTTATCTAAATCTATAGAAACATGCAACTAGCATCGTAAATAGATGTATGCCTTAGTAATTAAGGTTTCTTCAGTTTTATATGTGTTTGGATTCATTACTACTTACTAAAGTCATACATAAATGTGTCCAGATTTAGTTAAATGTAAAACTCTTTTATTACTGATTCTTTGGAGAAGTTGTTGAAAAAAAGTTAAGTTCGACAATGTCAAATTTGAATTGATATCTGGGACCCCAAATGTAATATTGCCAAAAGGGAAAAATTCAATACAATTTATGAAGTAGGCGAGTTAAGGAACAAAAACAATGACGTATTAAACCTAAAAAAGTTCTTCATATTAGGTACAGATTTTGATTAAATTTTGGTTGAAAACTGCAAAAATTGAAAAATATATACCCAATTATGCCACTTCTATAAGTAATATAAAAACAATAATGGGCTAATTATCACTTCCAAAAATATTTTTTTCGAATACTTTTAATTTTTTTTCTAATTTTTTGCAATACCTGCATAATTCATATACAATTTGGAGGCGACAAAGTTAATTCTACGTCCTGCAACAGCTTTAGGAGAAAATCGGACGTAAGGTTCTTAAAGCTGATAGCTACATTTTATCGCATACAACGCCACAGTCTTTTTACAACAACACATTCGACGTATTCCATAATTTTTGTGTCTAGATTATTATAAGGAAATTAAATACGATTAAGATTATTAACTGTTGCACGTCCTAAGATGTTCAGATAATCGCATTAAATAGAACCTTGTGCAATAACATACCTTTATGAGGCAAAATCTCATTACTAATGTCATCCCTATCCTGTCTAGAATGACTCACGGGTTCAAACTCTTGAGACTCGGTACAGTTATTCTTGATAATGTGTTTGCTTTTGCTGATCCAGGGTTGCTGAATGAAAGTCACCTCGCAAACGAATGGCTCAGCGGATGTGTCCAACACGCACGGAGCCGTCACATCAGCGTTTTTGGAACAGATTGTCTGTGCGACGTCTGCGAGAAGAATGTATTTTAATCCTGCCACTACCTACAGACAAAATAAATTTCAAGCTAAATTAAATTTTAATAATTATGTCACCTTGATCTCAAGTTCAACACCAAAAATGTTCACTAAATTCGAGAAAAAAAAATATGTCTAAAATGCTGCAAATCGTGATGAAGGTTCTCTTATTGTCGTGAACAATTACGGCAGTTATTTTCAGTGTCAGACATTGGCTATAAAGAACATAAGGAATATAAGCAAATTACAAACACACATTGACATTTAAAGGTACTATGGTGCTCACTCACCTGCTCCTGTAATCTCCTGATGTTAGTAACCTTATGCCGTCGGCTTCTTTCACTCTCAATGTGCTTAACAGCTGTGTCAATCAGTTCATCAATCCCTTCAGCATCTCTATGTAAATCGAAGGGACACCCTAAGCAAGGACTATTGTGTTTTCGTATGGCTATAAAATCAGCGCTTTCTTGTGCTGGTGATAACGCCTCATTGCTTAGTTCAAGCTAGAAACAGACAAAGGAATTGTTGCGTTTAAAGAAGGTAAGCAACAAAAATAAAATACACATAATAACATACCATTTTGTTCTATACAATTTTTTTACTTAAATATCACATATTTCATGACTTTGCTGCTTGAATTTTATTTTCATTATGGCATTAGATGCTTTTACGTTTTTAAGTAGTGAAAATCTGTGCTGTCAAATGGAAGATTTCAGAAAATGAACCTTTGTTCCAACTTCGTCCCAAGATCCCAAAGGTGAATAAACTTTTATTATAAAGTGATAAATTCTTTCACTTGGGTTAAACTGTTAAATCAAAAACACCACAATTTAGAAGATTTATCACATTATATCTTATGTAGCAAAAGTAACGACATTAAGTACTTATTGTCTAAATCCAGCCATTTTTTGATATTCGAAGCATAAAATTGAAAATTTAATGAAACATTACTGTGAAGTAGTTGCTTAAACTTACTTATTAAAAACGGGTTAAAGATATTAAATTAGGTGCCTAAACTACCTTCCATTTAATTATTGACAACATGCTAAATACTGCGCAAAAGTATGAGATAGATTTCGTAGGCAATTTTTTTTAGCTCTTCTATATCATTTAGCTTGGTCTTGAGGAGACCTTTATTAAAAGTTCCTTCGTTCAGATAATCCATTACTTGTCTAGTGTAAAATGGTGGCGCTCCATACATCGTTATTCGTTACAGCATCGTTATTTATACTCACTTTTAATTTACTTTTTGAAAATAACTTAAGAGGAAATAGCATGTCAAGGGCGGAAATAACTTGATTTGTCAACAGCTGCACATATCTATCGCTATTTAAATTATAATCCATACAAAATGGATCAATTAGCATCCATTGCTCATGATACCTGCCCTTTGCGGGAATTGGATGTGCTGTTCTAGTCCAATAACGACAATAATAATTCTGCCGAGTATCATTTCTATCAAAACAGAACGTCCTCATCAGAAAATTAAGAAAAAAATTGGATTAGCATAACATCGCCCCACAAAATTCTAAACGTCAGTCAAAGTCATTCGTGGACCTTCTCTTCGATAGAGATCTACCGACATGTGCGCTATGTTGTTATCCAGGCCAATATTTCGGATAGAGAGGTGCAAATTTCCCCTCTGATTTTGGCATTTATATCTTGTATTTGTTTATAATTTTTGTTACTGTGAACCGTGCTGTTGAATTTCTGTTAGGATGCTTATAATTTAAAATATCACAAACCTACTGCTACATTCGCCTTCGATCACCATACACCTAGTTCAATATCGATGTCAGAAATTTCCAATGTCTGCTACTTCGGATAAGCAGTTTTTATAATATTTAAACCAGAATATCAAAAAAAATGGCTGGGACATTAAGTGCCTAATTTTATAGCTGTTTAGAATTCTTTCCGATAAGTCAGACTATTGTTGCCTCGAGATTTACATATCCAAAAATTATTACAAAGCCCGCTATAAAATACTTTTTGTTTTATAGATACCCAAACCGTCAAGCATACAATTGACACTAAAGTTAATAATAGTAATGCTAAATTCCAAAATAATGTAATGTTTCATGTGTCAGCCATTAGTGATATAGCAGTACCGTACTACTCACAAGTTATTTTTTTTTTTGATGAAGTTATGGAGTATAGTAAACTACTACGTTAACGTTTTCTGAAAATATTCTTTTCTACAAAACCCTTTATTTACAGTTTCAATTGATGATTATTGTTCTAATTTCAAACCCATAAGGCAAGAGTGCCTTAAGGTTGCCCCCTCTCTCCAGTATTTTACAATATTTTCAGAAATAATATCCCTGAAACTAGTTTAACAAAAATGTACTTATTTGCTGATGATACCCGGATGAGGATTGGACGATAAAATTAAAGCCTGCAAAAATGTAGATGAGAAATTCAAATTCATATATTAATGTCAATTACAAAAAATGTGTTTACACAGGTCAATAGGTTTATATGATATAAGATATTCTAACCTATAATAAGGCATTTAAAATTTTACAAAATACATTTAAAACTTAAAAAATACACATCAGTATTACATATAAAAAACATACTCTTTAATAGGTGACACAAACTGCTACATAAAATTAAAACTCAAGAATTCATTAGATGAATAAAATGCATTTGAGATCAGTATTTCTTTGATTTTTATTTTAAAATACTTGTACATTAAAAGCTTCATATTATCAGGCAGAACATTAAAAAATTTGATTGCCCAGTACCCAGGGCCAGTCTGACATCTCTTTAACCTCCAGGATGCTGGAATTAGATTACTTTTATTCCTGGTATCATATCCGTGAATGTCCTCGTGTGCCATGCATGATGCCACGCTCCGCTTAATGAAAAGGAGGCTTTCATGTACTGGGATGGAAGAGTTAATATCTTGAATGATTTGAAGGCTTCCCTGCAATCTACTCGGTAATCCAGGTTACCAATAATTGTGATAGTATCTGCAAGTATCCGCTGAGTGACCCCAAACTAGCAATGCATAAGCAAGGTGCGAGTGAAAAATGGCATAGTATGAAGTCAGCAGAATATCACATGAAACGTTCTTTGCAAGGTTCCTAAGTACGCACAATCCCCTTGACAAGTTCTTGCTTAAGTTGTCAATATGCAAGTTCCATCTAAGTTTTAGGTCTAGATTCACACCCAGAAACCTCACCTCCCCCACATTCTCATTCACACCTCCAGTGTCTCGCACAGAAAACACCACCTAATTGGTTTTATCCGGATTTAACACGAGTCTATTCAGACAAAATCAGTGCAACCATCCTACTCTCAGTCAAACTCTCAATTGTGTCAGATGCCAAAGAGAGGGTAGTGTCATCAGCATAGATCGTAAGCTTTGCAGTGGTTTCAGCCATTGGCAGATCATAAACGTAAATTATGAAAAGGATAGGCTCCGTTAATGATCCCTGGGAGACTCCAATATTCCCCACACACTCCGCTGATGACACATTACCCACTCTCACTACCTGCGTCCTGTCCTTCAGGTAAGATTCCAACATGTCAATGCTATTCTGACAGAAACCATACTTTAAAAGGAGTGTCAAACTATAATCTCTGTTATGTAGGAAATTAGGTCTAAGATACCAACGACTGTATTTTTGCCTTTTTGAAATCCAAACTGACTTTCTGAAAAATATGTATGTGATTCAGTTTGTTATTTGCAATAACATGCACTTCTCCATGACCTTTGAAATGACAGGAAGCAAGGGAAAATTAAGTTGGTCTCAAAATACAAACCGCATAGTAGCCAAAGTAAATAAATAAATTTCCGCTTTATATTCTCTTCGAAAGTCGAAAAATAAAGTTAATACTAAAACTAGAATACTCATTTTTAAAACCAATTATGCAAGCCCCACATGGAGCATATAGCATATGCCGTAACAACCAGATGAAAATACCTCAAACCATTAAGAAAAGAGTACGTAGAATAATATTGCCCCAAGGGATCAATTCTCCATAGGAATTCAAATTTGGAATATTTCACACATTCAGCTCTCGTCTACTTCGACGGGAATGAAAGACAAAATCAGGTTCTCGCTCTTTTCAAACACTAACAAGTCGCCAAAAGATCACTCAAGGTAGGTTTTTAAAACCTGTTCATCCTCTTCTCGAATTCGGACTGCCATCATAAGCTGTAAGCTCACTGTAAGGAATCCGCCTCCATTCAAGATTAACGAATCGGTCACGAAAAAGCAGTTATGGGCCCAGCCTGACTGATCAAGCCTTCCAGATGGAGGAGTTGAGTACTTAACTTTCCTCACTTGCGAGATTTAATGCGATTTCATCATTACCATCCAACAGCCCGTGGGATCTAAAATTTGATACAGAAGTCGGACATATAAAATCAATTATTAATAACAGTACAATTTCTTGAAAAATATCTCAAATAATATCGGAACTTCAAAAAATAAGGAACATGCCTCAACATCAATACTCACACATCTCTCGCTCTACCTGCCGCTGCCTTCTGAAGTCATTATTCATTGCTCAATTACTAATATTTTAGATAGGTAAAACAACACTGGTATCAATGAACAGTTATACTGAGGATGGCAAACAAAAAAACCAAAACATGGCTTACTACTGAAATTTGTAAGAAAGGTTATCAAACTTGCCTTATATAAATATATGCATAATGTTCAGTATGAATATATAATTAAGCAACTTACATTTATTTATTAGTAGTTAAGTAAGATATATTATATTAATAAAATTAAGAAATTAATATTTTTCATTGTCACTGTCTATCTATAACTTATTACGTTCATCTAAATTTGTATGAAGATGTTTAACATGCATAATTCCGTCTCTAAATAGCAACGAATAAATGACTCATTTTTAAAAAAGGAAGGCAATAATTGCATCTAAATTTAATGTTATTCTAGCATCTCACGCAAAGTAATTATGGAAATAATTTACAGATAAACCTCAACCAGTTTTATGAAAACATTTTACGTGATGCATATAGGTGCGAATTGTATATTAGTCATAGATACAAAACAATACGTATATTTCCAAAACTTGCAGGGTTGTAAATAATAAAAAAATTAAAATGATTTCCACGTTTTTTGTTTAAAGGATCTGTCCTATATTTTGTACCAGTTTTCAATTTCTAGTCTAACTTAAAATATGATAACATCATCACAAGGCTGGATAAATTATAGCGATTGTCAAGCTACTTAAATTTGGCGATTTCAAGAAAATATGTGATTCTGCCTAATACCTCAATATAACGACCACAATTTACACCAGATCGAAAAGTTCATCTTTTAGCAAATTTTCTTCTGCATATTTTTAAAACGAATCACATTAATAGTCAATTCTCAGTTTTTGTATGATTATTCGAACAAAATAGATCTCATTTTCAATAAAATGTGTAGGCGTTCGTTATTTATTTACAAATGGGTTGTTACATTCTTAATGTAACTTAATTTAATCATCGATTATTTAATGAAAATTGGTCCCTAAATATGCTTCATTTTGGACAATCAGCAACATTACCAGTAGATTCCCGAGTAACTAGTTTGACACATAAAACATATAATCCTACACATTCCAAAACAGAAATTCAGTAAAAACAAATAGAGATAAAGAGTACCATATTATAACTTAAAAAAGCTTAGAATATTTAAATATAGGCAGACTTCTCCTAAAACGAACAAAGGGTCAAGGTAAAAACTTCTCTTGACATTACATTACTTCCTTTTGATTATTACCATATGTCTGCTTATGTAAATAACCTGTTACCTGGTTTAGTATTTGTTTTGTAGTTTCCACCTTTAGCAGTAATATAGAAACCCAAAAAATTAGTTGATTCAGCAAATATCAAAAAATACATAACCGAATTGATAAGAATAATTAAAGTTATACAATTTGAAACAAAATTAAAGTAGAAAATTCTTAACATTACCTTTCCATCCTCTAGCTTTTTCTGCCCAAATGTCATAGGGGCGATATTCTTACTCTGGTCCACATCTTCTACAGTAATTTCAATCTTAGGACTGCACCTTACGTCACTAAGCACTTGATATGTGTTTGGCTGGGCTGCATCTCGACCCATGAATGCATGACATATCAGGGCCTGTTCATTGCAAGGAACATCCGGATATTTATTATTGCATTCAACCTCAACTTCAACAGAGACTTCGACAATATCAGCCTGAAAATAAATAATATAGATATTAAAAAATGGACTCCTGCAACAACAGTTTTAGTGAAAACTTCATAAAGAAATCGATATGAATAATGTACACTCAGAAAATCGGGAAGAAATAGAAATTGTACGTGTCATGAATTTCGTTTACATTTAATTAGGATCCTTCTCGCAACTTTTCTTTCCGATAATTTTCTAAACAAAAACATTCAGTATGTGTCAGAAATCACAAATTATATGTCATATTACATCTCTCTAGCTTTTACTGTTATTTACATTTACTAACCATTTTCATTTTTTACATTTGTTCGTTCTTCACGCCGGGAATAGCAGCATCCGTATGGGCAAACTATAGGCTAAACAACTCAACTATAAATAACCAACAACAATATACCACAAAATATGAACTAATAATAATTAATGACATTATATAATATATAGTACACTCATTCATATCAATGCGATGTATTCTGAAATTGAAAGTAGTGGTCAACAATGTAGATTTTGGTTAGTTTTGAAAAAATTTTCAAGCTGTTTTTAATATGGTTAGGTAACAAATTATAAAGTTTTGAGCCCAGGAACAGGACAGATTTTTGGAGAATTCGAAATGACGCATTGGAATAACAAGATGATTGTTTGCTTTTATTCTTGTATTATATTCATGTATTATTTTGTGATTAAATTTCTCATGAATATGAACATAACAGCACACGTCAGTTTCCTTTGGGGTTTTCAGCTTCGTTAGGGTCACTAAACTAGCACTTGTGCTGTTTACACCCTGGAGCCAGAGCCGAAGAGGCTCTACTTTATCCAAAATTGAAAACAAATGTGGAGCCAAAGGCAAGCAATTGTAAGGTAAACATGAATCCTCCACAACAATATAGAACATATCTACATGGAGTTCTTAGTCAGTGGGTTCCTAGGTGTTGGCAGTGGTAGCATGTTGCCATTCCTTGTATTATATTTATTGCTAGATAATCACAGCATTGCCTCCATACGTTTTAAACATTAAACACATAATATAAAGATATAAGGAAGCGTTGCTCTTCAAATATACCTCATGCTTTCTTTTGAAAAGCAAAGGTGGAGTTAATTAGGTATTGGCTGCAGAATCTCCAAAAAGCAATAGCGTACATCAAGTGGCTCTCCAAAAGTGAGAAACAGACTTAACTAGCTCATTGGACACAATCCAAACTGCTTCTGATTTAAGCTCTGGATATGGTTATGGAACTTCAATGTGTTTGCCGTCAATCATAATCCCAAGGAACTTAATGAACTGTTTATTTTCTAGCTCACGACCATCCAAAGTAACACCATCACAAATAACTGAGGATACTTGTCTTGTTGGCATTTAGACAAAAAAGATTAGTATCACGCCACTCCTTTACGCTCGTCAGATCATCGGAGATAATGTATATCAATAAATCTTGCTGGGGATGTGACCAGAAAATTGTGGTGTCGCCTGCAAATAAGGTAAAACGACCCCGGATATTAAGTGACTTCAGAACCTAAAGAAGGAACACTGATCCCTGGAGTACTCTGTGAACCATGCCGCAGGCATCCGACGCACCTCCCACCCACAATCTGCCTTCTCCCAGAAAGAAACGATTTAAGTGTATACTGAGGCAGCTTTCCCCGCACTATTCTGTGATTCACACAGTCAAATCCTGTATGTCACATCGACAATTCATGATCTTCGTTTCTCATTTTCTCAATGTAAAAAAGTAAAGAACACACCATTTTTTAATTTTCATTAAATGCTAGTCTTGACTCGTTCGATGTTTGTACTATTACATATAACAGAGGTATCGTCGACAAAAAGTTTGAATTCTCCTGAAACATTAACACAAACTAGTATGTAGAGCAGGAACAGAAGGGGTCACAATGCGTAACCCCATGATCAATACTGCAGGCTGACCAATGCATGCCTGAAACAAATATTGACTGGATCGACCTGAAAGGTAGGAACCAAACCAACCAACCTAAACTTATATTGTTCCAGCTTCCACAGCAGTATTCTGTAGTCTACACAGTCAAAGGTCTTAGATAAATGACAGAACATCGCCAGTAAAATGTATGCTTATGTGATTTTTGGCCGCCCTTTTAACATTTCGATAATATCTAAAGGTAATTCGGATTTTTTAAGCAAGCAAAAGAGTAACATTTTTCCTGATCTGAGAACATATTGACTGGAATACATATGCAAATCATTAGTGTTGAAACAATCAATGTTCGAATAGTGCAACTGTCATGATAGGTAGTAACTAAAGGCGTTTATATTAGACAAGACATTTTAGGGACTTATTATGTCTCATAACATGTAAATAAAATAGATTATATCAATTTATTTAAAAAATATTCCTACAAAAGCTTAATTTGAAAAATAATATATAAACTCATACATCCTAAATTTATTCACGCTGTTCTAGAGTTCCGTCAAATAAATATATAAAAATACTCTCGGAACAAGTTAAGGCACATCCAAGGCTTAATGGCACATCCTACACCATCCTTACTTTTAATTAAAAAAAGTAACGGATTCTATACAAGACGATTCGTTGAACTGATTTATCAAATTAGATTTGCTTTTTACAGTTTCCTTAATTTAAAATATGTCATCTTGCCTAGATGCTAAATTAGGCTTTATTAAAATTTAACAGGCCACTTTGCCTTTTAAATGGCGGAAGTAGTGTTTTTCATGAAGAGAAGGAACTGGGATCCTTTAATATGTCTCACAAATATAGTATGGATCTTTTGTTTTCCTGTTACTCCTAAATTTCTGAAATATAACAAATCGAAATTTATATCTCTTGGTTAGTTTGGTTTTTGGATTGTTAACTCTGGCCAGATGCGAATAGCCAGATAATTACGTGGAATCTACATTAATTAATTTTACGCTCCTGAGACTTCCTATATATCGTCGCTTATAGCATAGGAAGCTTCGGTGTTGGCAGTCATAAGCTTAATACTGCAGCCTTTACTTTTCATTCCTTACCTTTGTCTTCCATTTCCTTTCTTTTTTGAGTGTGACCATTTTAATTAATACTATTGTTTTTAGATGGTTCCTATTATTAAAGTCAATAAATACTGATAGATCTAATGAGAAGTTAAAGATGAATATACCTTCTCGAATGATTTTATTCTTTAATATTTTCATAACTTAAAGTCAAAGAAGCTTTATTGTTCAAAGATAATATATCTCATTGAGAAAGCAAGCTCCTAAACTAAATGATGTAAAATTAAAATAAAAGTAACACATTTTAAATATTGAAATTCAGAGTGATATCAAAATCTAAACAACAAAAGAAAATAAGACCATACAAGATAAAATACAAGACAAATCAATCAGATGAACAAGCACAATACATCACAATCTATCACTATAAAACTCCTTCAAACCATAAAAGGCTACTCAGCAGCATTCTACGGCTGCGGACCTTTCTCGAAAAGAGAGGCAAGGTGGGAGCACATTTCAGGTCGTTTGGCAAATGATTATAAATCTTTATGCTCTCGTAAATAATGGATTTCTAGGTCAACGTCGACGATGGTATCGATAGTGGTATAACCACATGACACTGATCCCTCGAATTTCAGACCCATATCCCTCTTACCTACTTTGTCCAAAATAATTGAGAAACTGGTAAAGAAAAGAGTGATATCATTCTTATTAAGGAACGATATATTAAATACTAAAAATTGGTTCCGACATGAATTAAGCACAGTGATACTCTCTTTAATTTTTTGGATCGGTCGTATCTTTTTTTAAACGAGAAAGAGGCGGCCTCGGCAGGCTTTTGGACTTGACCAAAGCATTTGATTGCGTCAGCCACGAAATATTGCAAAAACTACAAATGTATGTATATCGTGGTGCATCACTGAGTTGGTTTGTGTCATATTGAAGTGGAAGAACACAGAGGGTCTTACTTGCCGGACCAATGCCAGATCCGGACTCAGTCGATTGTGATGTATCACAGGGCTTTTCTTGGATATTTGTTTCTACTGTATATTAATGGCATAACAACTTTTAGAGGGCAGTTCATATTGTTTGTTGACGGCACGACAATTCTATGGCATGGGCCTGATGCACATGACCTGAATGTTGTAATTAATGAGGACTTAGATAAGGTCAGAGTCTGGTGTAGTGCTATTTGTTAACATTTAATGTAAATAAAACGAATGTTATTACCTTCAAGTGCAGCTGAAATAATATACATTTGGACACGGTAAATATTAGTAATTTACCAATATCAAATTTTTATGTCTTATTTTAGATAATAAACTTAATTAGTATACATTTTGACAGACTCTCAAAGAAATTATTATTTGGATGCTATATCCTTAGGGCAGTATCTAGGGAACTAGAGCCGAAGGCTGTTAAAATGGCATATTATGCCCTGGTACCCTTAACACCCCAAATAAAGAAGTGTTTCTTCTATAATGCTGAGACTATTTAATCATTTGTCTGGTTGTATTAAGGAGCTTAACAGTTCAAGGCACTTTAAAAGAAGAACAAGGAATTTATTTGTGGAAAAGGCATATATATTCATATTACACAGTGGAGGAGCACTTTAATAAAAAAAAAACTTTAATTCTTTTCTTTTTCTTTTCTCTTTTTGATTTCTTTCACTTTTGAAAGATCTGTGAGCTGATCGATTGTGTGTTGATTTGTTTTATGTGTGTAATTTTATTTTGTTGGCTTGTACTTCCTTGTTTATGATGTGTAACCTTAATTCGCCGAATTTGTTTATACTAAACATACTTTTGTCAAGAAAAACTTGATTTCTTTGATAATCAAGTACTTTTTGATTTGATCTGATTTTGATAACGTCTTCCTTATCTTATCAGAGCTCTTCTGATATTAGTTAGTTTGCATACCGTATTCCAGTGCCCCCTCATGTTTTCAATACTTTTCCTACTGTGATATTAGTTTCAATATGGTTTTTTCCTTTAACATCCTCTAAATATCCTATAATATATGCTACAATTTCTACGAAACATATCCTGCTGATTATTCCCGTTTGGAAACATTATTGTATAAAATAATTTAAGAATTCCAATATATAATAATTTAGATGTCTTTTTTTTTTAATTTATGATCCGTATATTTACAATATTCAATTTCAAAGCGTGACAGTGATGATCCAGATGATATAAATTCATACGGTTCATACCTCATGTTTTTCATTTCCTGATTAAAATTAATATTTGTTTTTGTACTAAGTATTAATATCGTAATTGAAATATGATCTAAGGTATCGGCCCTTTTTCTTTCTTGCTTATCTTAATATATTGTTAATTTGCTTCCCCAATTTTTACTATTTATTTATTTTTGCAATTAAGAATTGTAAAAATAAAGTAAATTGTTCATTTGATTAATGGATACTTTTCAATTAACTTCATCTTTAAGAGGAACATACAATGTCTACAGAGGCCTTATAATTTCCTTTTAGTCGATTTATTTTTTAAAATGTATTGAACATACTATCTGTGTAAGTGTAACATACATAATTAATTAAGCTTTAATTTTCTTTTTATATGAAGAAAGATATTTTTAATATGTTGAAGCATTTTATCATTGGTTGTGTTAGTAGGAACGTTTCCCGCAAAAATCGCTATGATGGCGCCTTGATTTATCAATAATTAATAAATAAATTCCTAATTAAATCCACAAGAATACAAACGGCTGACCCACTGATATGTAAGGTCTTCCACAGAGAATAACAAAATTATATGAAGATAAAAAAAACCATGCTAAAGTTTAGGATTTAATATAAACATATTATATTAAATGTATCAAAATAGTTTAGTAACAGCTACACTAGCTGTAATTTAGGGCACATTTAAACTTAGGCTTGGCAGATATAAATTCTGAAAAAGAGGTATTTTCGAAATTTCGGTTTTCGCCGAACAAAAAATGTCATAAAATCTCAATCGCGCCCAAATTTGATCCAAAATTTTCTTAAACTCTGTACTGAGATTTTTTTATATTAAATTTTAGGTATGTAGGTAGGTTTTAAATCGAATATGGCGTTAAAACTAACAATAATTTTTGCAAATCTTTATTCAACATTTTTTTTTTACAAAAATAACACAATATTGCGCTAACGTTTGAGGGATTTACTGCAAGCTCGATTTACACAGAGGCGAAGTGCTGAATGACTCGTGCCAGTGGGCTGGTGCCAGTTAAAAATTAATTTTCGTGTAACAAATGCGCCCATCTTGAAATGGGGTATTTTTAGTATTCCTTCTGGATTTTTGGAAAAATGGTATATGGAAAAAGGGGTATTGTATCTGAAAAAGGAGTATTGTATCCGAAAAAGGGGATTGTATCCGAAAAAGGGGTACGTCTGGCAAGCCTGTAAATGCAAATAATATG
This sequence comes from Pissodes strobi, assembly GCA_016904865.1. NCBI lineage: Eukaryota > Metazoa > Arthropoda > Insecta > Coleoptera > Curculionidae > Pissodes > Pissodes strobi. The sequence goes on from MU181946.1 coordinate 1,042,908, forward strand.
GGCTGTATGTACACAAGTGGAAAATAAAAACATTTTATTTTTGAACATTTGTTCAGCCATCTTATCAGTATTTGAACATGTATACATTTGGTTAATTTGATCTATTGACTGAAAAAAACAGCCGATATAGCTAAAATTAAATAAACCCATAAAGAATAATTCCTTAAAAATTCAAAAGCAATGAACATATAACAGACCAGTAATGGCTTGGGTTGAACACAGAACTCACTGACTTACATGCTTTCTTAGAATTCTTAGCTATAATTTTCGATCTACTTATATGATATGAAGCATCTATAAGAGAAACCCCAGATTTAATGCTATTTTTCATGTCAATCTCTGTTATCTTACAGAATGTAAAAATTTACTATTGAACTCTTTCTACAGCAAAATGTTGGTCATTCTGAGCTTATAAATAAGCACACCGTTGAAAGCTGATCTTATGATCTATTATTTTGTAAGGGACACTAACAAATTTTAAATGACTATTCAGTAAAGTATGTATAATTTAAAAATACAATGCAACTAATTATACTAGCAATATATTGATGATCTTTAAACCATTTGACAATTTGTACAAGAAGAAATGAGGCCGAAACTTAAATAAAATGGGCATTCTAAATAATAAAGATCCTTTGTTCTAAAAATTCATTTTAAAGGATAAAAACGTGTTTGTTTGATTATACGAATTTGTTTCAACTATCTGCTACAACTAAAAGTCATCTATTATGCTAAAAATATAAATTCCTCTAGTTTCCAAAGGTAAATACAATGCAGACTTAAAGTACAGACAGAAGTACAGAGGTAAAATGCAAGGTAAATTAAACAATAAAATATCACTCTATAAAAAAGATAAAAAATTGCTATTATAATTAAACCAAATAATTGCTTAGACATGTTTAACTAATTTTTGTTAAAATATTTCCAGGACGTTCAAATGTTAAGTAGTATTAAAAATAATACGCATCAGCAACAGCATTTATGTACTAAAAGTGAGGAAATACAAAATTAATTAGTATGTCAACATCACATGCATCACAAAAGCATTATTCACATATTTATGAATAATATAACAGCATTTCATAGCCAGAAAAACCAATTAAATCGAGAATGAAATTGAAAAATTTCATAATTTTTTAACAGTTCAGCCCATTATTAATTTTATGTTATGTTTTATGATACGCTTTATGGGCTGTAAACAAGTTAAGAAATGGGTAGTATTTTTTTTTTCTTTTTACAGCTAGTTTTATCAGATTCTACACTTATTTCTCCTTAACCAATGCTGCTCACACTTGGAACATATAAATACGAGTATAAATAGATAAACTTCGATTAAAATAATTTTGCTTCATAATTTTATTCTTCTTTTGGAAAACTAGAGGAAAAACCTTACATTTATTTATAAAAAAGCAAACATGAGTATAAACAGAAAAAATGCATAATGGATCGTTTTAACAAACATAATTTGAATATTATTATTATTGTTTCAGTTGATAATATTTGCAGAATAACTACTTAAGCACTTAGACATTAGAAAGTGGCTTAAAAATACACTAAAGTACATGATAAACATAAACAAATACCCTACATGCCTATGGAATGGGAAGTAAAATGAAATACCTGCACATGCATGAATTTCAAAGGAACAAAGGTGAAAAATTTACTTGTTGAGAGAGCCTACTATTCAATTGGAGAATTCTACAGAGGCTCTCAGTGATATCCGTGCATTCTTGGCAAATGCTTTGTAATTTTAATTGTATTTTCATGTATAATTTTTTATCATTGTGACCATTTGTGGAGAGTTATGGATTTTACCTGTTCCCGGGGCTTATTATAGCTTATGGAGTATTATGAGGAGAGGTTTCTTGACCCCTTTGTTTGTTTACTGTGTTTGTTTATTTACGCTTTATTTTACTGCTCGACCATATGTATTTTTACCTCCGTGGCATGTCTTTAGTTTTAAGTTTCGAGATTTGTATATGTTTAGATAAATGTCTTAATAACTATGTAATATAGGAGCGCCTACTTGCAGAAAAGGATTTAGAAAAGCTACTGTCGACGAATATTTTATGATACTAGTATGTGTAATTTTATAGTTTGCTACATTGTTTTTGTTTTATTTGTATTACTTTAGTTGTAGTAAAGCTTTGTAAACAAAATGTATACTTTTATGACATTAAAGCATATTTTGATTTGATTTGAAAAAACCATTCTCCGAGGCTTTTACATATTTTCAATATCACCAGGTTTATCAAGATTTGAGGTATCTATAAAATTGTGGTACCAAAAGTAATAAATGATATTTGTATTAGTAGAAATTGAATGGAACAGACATTAGTTGCCAAAACTAAACTCTTAAATCTACAGTTCTTGGTTTTTAATTATCTAGAATCTAGATCCTAACTAGAAACTCGAGTTTGTTATATCGTCTCGATACACCTACACATATATCCTAATTATTGTATTTAATCGCCAGCAGTAAATGTTACTAGCAAGTAGCATGATACGAAATTTCTGACAGTACTTAAAAGGATTTGGGTATTTATAAAATCGTGGTACCAAAATTAGTTAATGTGGATCATTCATCACAAAAATACTTACCTTATTCTGTGCACCTAACAAAGAACCTCTCACATAGTCATACACTTTATTAGGATTAGAATTTAAATAATCTAAAACAGACGACACGAGTGGGAAAAGCCCATCTTTTTCAGATTCTTGACTAACATTATCACATTTTACAAACGGGGCAGAACATAATAAAGCAATTAATAACAATAACAATCTTATTCTTAGCAATGCCATCTTCACATCAGCATTACTCTCAAGACTACTGACGCTTGAATCTGATTCCTTTCGTATTTCGTGTACTTCTCCTTCTCCGTTGACGCGCATTAATTCATGTTTATATTTATTTATTTTTAAAAAACCTAAATATTATGATCTTGACATGTTGATTACACATCATCTGGGAACTGTCAATGTCATGATTGTCATTAAACAAGACGTTGCGGCATAGATACGGAGGGCTATAGGGTAGGAGACCGATCGCAATACATTTGTTTCGGTCACAGTTTTGCAACGATAAATCAGCTTTCAAAAACTACCGCCAGGGGCGCATGTGTTCCATCCGCACGGTAAAATGCATGGATTCTTATGGGACAATAACTATTTTTTATTGAAATTAGTTAACTTATTGCTTTCAGAGAGACAAATAACGATTTTATATTAAGTAAAAGATATTTTTTAAATATTCTTTAAAATTTCATCCACGGATTCTGCTTTATAATTTTATTAAATGATAAAATTGACAAAACAACTTGTGCTTTCCAACTTGATTTATCTCTAATTTTTTTCAAGGATTTAGGCTTAAAATGAGTTCTTTAGGAGTGCTTGTGTTTTATGTCAGAGCAGAAATGTTTTTGAAAAAATAGCATAGCAAATGATAGGTCCAAAAAGATGATACAGTATTTCCGAAAAGTATATGCAACATAGAGGAAACTTTTTATATTCCTTTACTTCTTAGAATCGATTTTTTTTGTGAAAAGAGAATACATTGAGAAGACTTATTAATACAAAAAAAGTATAGATATTGTTAATAACAATTAACCATCGGTCTTAAATAATCGTAAATACAGTGTTCCGTAGAATAAGAACCTACCTACCTTTTTGGATGAATTATGTTAATACGATCCCAAAGATCCTTGGTTTTTAAAAATCAGGATGTTGTAGATACACAAAGAACTATTTTTTCTTGAAAGCAAATAAAACACACAACTTTAATACACAATTTTTATTATTTAAATTTAAACTCAGAAAAAAGCAGTTATGTTAAAAAATTTAATTGATTTCATTACAGTGATCAGTGATAAATATGTAAATAAATAAACCAACAGCAGACTCCAAAAGAAGATTCTCATCTTGAATGTGTGTGTAAAAAATGCTTACCTGCCATAATAATAATGAGTGACAAAATTAATATAAATGGTTTTTTTTTAAGTTCTAAAGTAACTTGTCTCAACCTATCTATGATAGATAGACAGATAACTTATTTTATTCCAAAATAAATAATTATAAAGACGATTTTATTTTGTTTTTAAACCACGTCAAGAGTATGTTAACTCAACCGAAACCTGCTCCCATACAGATCAAAGAGTGCATATCGACAGTATTCAACAGTAGCTGAAATGAGTCAGATGATGAGTAACATTAATAAAAAAATCAAACTTAGTGTAAAATACTATAGAACTATTTTCTTTACTATAGTAGAATATTAATAGATGTCTTATATGTCTTTTATAATTGTTATGTACCTATATATTGTTATTTATATATGTAAGTTATTCAGAGAACAGGTGTATACAAATTAGGAAGTGTAATGAAACGCATTAGATGAAAACTACAAACTATCAATACTGTACAATAATTCCTATGCATAAATTCATAGGTATGGCGTCACACCACTAAGAACAAAATATTGTTAAGCAGCAACCTCGGCAGCAACACACAACACAATTTAAGGAGTAAGTTACTTACATCCGACATACTTATTGTACTTAGTAGTGATGAAGTACACAATCAGGCACTAAAAAAATATAAAAAAATGACAGATCTGTTACCCAGATATACCTCAAAATATACCTATATATACCCACCTTATCAATTTAATTCCTGAACATATTTTCATTTTGTTAATGGGTTTTAGTATATTTTCTATCTCATCAAAGCTTGAAAATATTTTGTGTCCACCATCAAGTTTAATTTCAGTTTTCCCAAACAACACCTTAAAACATTCATAAAATAAGTAATAAGTGTGGTGGAAAGTATTTTATTAGTATCAAAAAATTCAGTAGTTAACTATGACCCAAAGCGTCAAGATTTAACTTTTACTTAAAATCAAATATATTCGGAATCAAATTACAACTGTTTTATTTACACATGTCGCGAAGTCTATTTCAAAACATCAGAGAATTCCAACATATATGTGACTGGGCTCATATATACTTAGTTGTAAATACTTGTTATTGTCCCAATTATGTAGCAAGTGATTAAATATTCGATAAAAAATATTCTATTACTAACATGAGAATTAACCAAATCAAAATCCAATACCTTAAAAGACATATCCTGGCATATCACAATTTTTTTTTGTGGTATAGTTTGGTGTTGTGGTATGGTATGGTTTTGGTATAGATATCATCCCATTCAGCAAAAAGTACTTCATTTTTTCCACAAATAAATGTACCCGACCACTGCTTATTTGGAGTGCAAATTGTGTTATAATAATTATTTTTCAAATTTTCAAACAAAACAAATGCTGCATCTATTTCGTTATTGACTAGTGGCTTATCGGGAGTTTCCTCTAAGCTATGACCTGGCATTTCAACTCCAGCTGAAGTAATAGTACTTTTAGGTGGATGGTGTAATGGTATATGTTTTATTTTTTTTATGGTTTGTATCTTCGTTCGCTCCTCGGTTCGCTCACATGGTGGTTTTCACCTTTTTTTAGGATTTGATAAATAAGAAGGGAGATTAGGAAATATCACTGGTACTGACTCATTCTTTAATATTGGTTTTCCTCCCGGAATTCTACTAATGGTGCCATCAGCCAATTTTGTTTCGTAAAAACGCAAAATATCCTCTTCTGGGAAGTGCAACGCACATACAACATCTTTTACACCAAATATTTTATCTTGTCTAGGAATTGTTCTTTGCCACTTTTGAAATGTTACAGGATCCTAAAAAGAATACATATTAATGAACATCTAGGGATTTTGTATGATTTCCCACCACCTAAGTTATAACTTGGGATGTTGCTAGGTTAAAATGGCCTTATTTTAGATATTGGCAATATAGATCTGAAAACTAGTGTTTAAACATAATACTTGTTAAAAAGGCGAATAATTAAACTATTTTTAATGTAATCATATTAATTTTTGTTCTTATTACTATACAATAATTTTACTCCCAAGAGTTTTTAGGTTATGTTGTTTGCAAACATTCTAAACATTGATGTAATTTTTAAAATTTTTATAAAATCGAAAGTATATATTTTAACGAATGCATTAATCGTTAATAGTGTTTATCAACAAATATTTTACTTACGTTAGGAGCTGGAAAGAGACTTGGGTTGTTCTCTCCCCGTTCTTTCCTGAGCTTCCTATCAGAAGAATAACCCGTTTTACATCCCGACACGAAGCAAACTCTACTTGTATAGCAAGTTATGTCACTCATTGTTTATATTAATAACGCAAAAAGACAGTAATAAATGGTTTTTTACACAAATAATCCAAAAAAATCTCGCGTTGGTGTATCTAATACACGAAAAATTAAGTGCGGATGCGATCACTGCGCCTCTGTCGGCCAACTCAGCGAACTAACCAAAAACATGGACAGAAATCGCAAATGCGGCCATAAGCGTTCGGTCTCCTACCCTATAGCCCTCCGTAGGCATAGACAAGGGCTTTGTCTGAGCGTTGCGGCTTAGGTTTAGATAAGGAACCTTGTCTAAGCGTTGCGGAGACTGGGTCACAGGGCTTCATGGTTGTTTACAGTACATTTTTACTTCACGCATGACGCATGGCCCTCAATTCGCTCCGGAGCCCAATCAAACAAAACTAACCCTAATACAAAAAAAGAAACAAACATAACTTTCACAAATATAAAAATGTATCGACCCCGGGCCGCCGAATCACAAACAGCATCCAAACATTGAGCTAAATGTGTTTATGATGCCCGCGCAAGCTCAGGACTCAGACCTTCTTTTTGGAAGTATCCACCGAGTCCTACCACCCGACGAGTCTTGGACTTTACAATGTTTACATTTGTGTTTTTGTCACTTCATGTAATGCATTCATTAACAAAAGTAAGATATCGATGAATGCATTCCGCTCACTGCACTCGCTACAGTAGCGTCTTTCGACAGCGGGCTGTTTTGAACTTTTCTGTTCGGTTCCAGAACCATAAAGATATGGGAGTGTCAACCATGTAATGCGCGCGCAAATCTGCGCCTACTGTTCGACAATGAATAAATAGATGATTGATCATCTAGACACAAAATATCCCCCCTTAGAAGAAACTGTCAAACGTTCATCAATTGGACTGATAGAAGCGCCATCTGTCGACTGACCGCATAACTAAACTACGTTGCGTATGGCAGACCCTAAATTTAAAATTAAGTTAATTTTTAAGTTTCTGATGACAAATTTTTACTTTAATAGTTAGCAAATATGTAAGAGCATTAGCAATTTTTCCGTTTTCGACAGACTAAAATGGAAAAATTGCAAGTCATACATATTAGCAATTAAAGTAAAAACTGCCATACAGAAACAGTGCTATAAAAAATTAAGAGAAAAACATGTTTCAAAAGTTTATTGTCAAAATATAATGTACCTACAACAATACAATTTTACAAATACATTAGAAATATTTGTATATACATACATCCATATATTTATTACTACTAAAACAGTTTTATCCGCAATACTGAAACAAAACTTTTGCACTCGACGCGCGTTGCCCTAAATAAATAAATAAAATAAAAACATGAATTAATTTTAAATTTTTAATTGTAATTCTATGACTATTATCAAAAGCATGCTCGGCAACACTCGATTTTTCTGTTCTAGCATACTTTAAGTGAGCTATGTATTCTTTGAATCTCATTTGTATATATATTTTCTAGTTTGCCCAACATATTTTTGGTTATAATCCATATAGGTATCCAATTACAGTCCTCGAGTAGGTATACTGAGGATTTATATCGTATCGAGACATATTTTGTATTTTCATCCTGATTAACGAAAGAAGTGAAATCATGAATAGCCTTTCTAAACACATGCCTATTAATTAGTCTATTTATTAAGTTAATATTGAAACCATTAACTTTTGTTATATTCTTAATTGACTCCTAACATCAAACGAGAATAAAATTTCACCTTCAATAAGGTTCGTACCTTTAATTTCATTTATGAAATCTGAGAAATGTAGTACTCCTGAATTCTGTTACTTTTGGCACTTCAACTCTGAGACACCGTATACTGAAAATATTGGAAAATTATTATATTATACCTTATTAATATATTTTCCAGTTTCCAGTAAAAATTTTTGGAGCAAAAGCAAATGTTTTTCATATGATATATATTTGGAATTAAGTAAAGCAAATTGATTGACTAATTAAAAAAGATAAAACAGTACCAGGTTTTGTTAAATTTGAGTGCGTATACTGCCTTGCAGTTATAAAATTTATCATGGTCCTGACAGAAAGCAGGCACAATCTTTTTAAGTACCAAAAACAGAATTCATGATGCAATAAAATGTAAAGTAAAACAAATATCACATATATAAATACAAAAAGCAGTGATTTTCTATGTTGTATAAGTACTGTGAATAAAATGCAAAGCAGTTGGATGAACCAATAAGTATTGTGACAATAAAAGCAAACCGAGGGTTTCGAAGCAAGTCGATTGTAGGATGCTGTTCTAGGACACAGTTGAATTCTAGTCTTCACCAAAGTCATTTTAGCATAAATACGAGTCCTTAACTAGTTAGTTTAATAGAGATTTAGTTCTACAGTTCAATGTTCAAGTCTTCTGATAGAAACACAGACACTTTCACACTTGGGTACACTTCGGCTGGTTCATTTCAATTGAAAAAGCACAAGTTTGTTGTTCCTTTTCCTTTCAACCATCCATCCTCAAGTTCATTAATTTTGATATCAGCTTCATGTAGCCAAGTAAAAGATATTGCTTCATTTCATTGTAAGTAGTTGCTACATCCAAACTTTCAGCAATAGCCCTTTCCACTTCTCGACATTCCATATTTGCTCTTTCTGCGTTTAATGTGGACATTCTCGGAGGACATCCAGGTAGCTTACTTGGAATCTCCCACAAGAAACCGTTACGAAATATAATTATAATATAATGTAACTTATAAAATAATTAAAATGAAAAACCGAGTGAAAAACATTTTTATAATCAAAAAACAAATAGGTTGCGTAATGGCGTACGGCGTTCTTATAAAAGGCATATTTTGGCGAGATCATGTCTTCAAAGATGTCTTTAAGCAACTTAAGGCCTGACGTAATGACTTATTTGCTCGCAAAAATGAATGTTTTACAAGCATGACGTAATGACATTTCTCGTAACCTAAAATTTAGCCTTGTTTTTCAGTAATTGTAGGGATAATCGTTATTTATTGTTTAAAGTAAATGAAATTAATAATAGCGAAATATTATTTAACTAAGATAAAAGCAGTCAAGATTTAGAGTTTTACGTTTTTATGCACGAAAAAAAAACGATTTTGTTTACCAGCACAGCAATTTATTTCTATATATGAAAGAGAACATCATTATTGGAGTGTATATTGTGAAGAATAGATGAATAATAAATACCTAAATGAGGACTTCTTTTTGCTTTTTCGAATATGCAAAGCCAAAATCAGTAAAAGTAAACATAAACAAACAATTAATTAAACTGTCATTTGTGTCATCTCCCCACTTCCGACCGCTGACAGATTTTCTGGCGTCCTCTTGAGGCCGCGAGATTCCGCTTAAAGCGTCTTTAAGCGTGACGTCATGACTTATTCGCAAAAATGCACCGCTGTAAGCTGCTTATCGCTTCTTATTCGCGAAAATTTGGCTTAAATGGCGTTACCTTCTGTCAGTTCTGTCACTTATCACGATGACTCAGACTACAGCACCCCTAGTGACTGACCGCAAAAGTGTTTTGATATCAGTGTTGCCAGATCAGTTTTACAGTTAGGTAGTAGATTGATGTAAAAAAAAATAGTAGATTAATTTAAAAAAATAGTAGATTACAAATTTACTGTCTTGCTTTAAAAAAAAACATACCTATTCATGGTAAAACTGAAGTAAAGCAGAACTAATACCACTAACCACTAATAGTAAACTAATAACACCTGTTATTCAGTCGTTTTTGAGTAAACACGCCGACACAGACACACAAGTGACAAGTCGTAAGTAAAATGTTAATGACGTTTAAACGATTCAAAGAACGAGTCGGCGAATCCCTTATATGTATATATAGAACTAGTGGAGGTGGTGCCATCTTTTAAAACTGCTTAAAAATAGCAACGTAATCCTACTTCACAAAAATAATTAAGATGTTATGTTAGAATTTTAAGATTTCTGTTTAATTTTTTAATTTTTTCTTGTAGTTGTAGGATATTTATTCAAGTATTCTGTTTTTCTCTAAATAATAGTAGAATTTACCTTTAAGAAAGTAGAATAGTAGCCAAAGGTCAAAAATAGTAGATCTACTATAAAAATAGTAGACCTGGTAACACTGTTTGATATTCCCACGAGTGCGCATTTAACTGAAATTTCTAAGGGGGGGTTATTTTGTGCATCTAGACGAGTTCTACCGCCTGACGGGTCTTGGGCTTACACGCGCATCATAAACACATTTCTAACAAATAGATGTCTTTATGGTTCAGGGCATTGCTTTTAGCGGGTTTCGTGGCGTAGGGGTTAGATCCTGTGCTTGTGATACCGCGGCACAAGTTTATATATTTTATTGTGAACGAGTCCTGGCCTGCGCGCGCATTACACCATTTATGTTTTAACATTGAAAATGTTTTTGTTTTCCTATTATGGGGTATCAAATCACGAAAAAGTGCATGCTACATTTGGCACATCACGTAATATACGTGAGAGATTGTGTTAGTCTGTTTCTGAGGACGGAATCGATTCAAATGACAAAAATAAATTAAGGCTAACTGAAACTAACCGAAAGTTGATTGAACGACTAACCCAAACTAACTAAAAGTAACCAAAAGCACAAAAAGTATTAAAATGACTCGGAACAGATTCAAAAAATAAAAGTAAGTTAAAACTTACTCAAAGTAACCGAAATTTGGCGAATAACCAAAACTAACCATAAAAATTAAAATTGGTTATAACCCATTGGATCCGTAAAATAAATTGGAACTAACTGAAACTAAAAGAAAGTTGAATCACAGACTAACCAAAAGTAACAAAAAGCTCAAAAAAGGCTAAAACGACAGATTAAAAATTTAAAAGTAAGTTAAAACTAACCAAAACGAACCGAATTTTGGCGACTAACCAAAACTAGCCAAAAACATTAAATTCGATTATAACGTATCGGCGCAGATTGAAATGACTAAAATTAAAACTAACTGAAATTAACTGAATATTGATTGAACGCTGAATATTGATTGAACGACTACCCACGACGAGTATCTAACCCAAAACCTAACCCAATCTAACCTAAACTAACCAAAAGCACCAAATATGGCTAAAACGTATCGAAACAGATTAAAAATATTATAGTAAGTTAAAAATAACACAAATTAACCGAATTTTGGCGACTAACCAAAATTAACCAAAAACAATAAAATTGGTTAAAACATATCGGAAAGTTGATTGAATGACTAACTAAAACTAATCAAAAGTAACCAAAAGCACCAAACGGGCTGTATCGAAATAGGTTACACAAATGAAAGTAAGTTAAAACTAACCAAAACGAACCAAATTTTGGCGCCTAACGAAAACTAACCAGAAATATTATATTTGACTATAACTTATCGGAGCCGGTTCAGAGGAATACTTTCGTTTCATGACAGTGAGTTTCCAAGGTCGCATCACGACACGGAAAATTTTAGTGATCGTCACGACAGGATTTATGCATAACTGATTATAACGTATCGGAACCCGCTGCAATAAGGAAAATAAATTGAGACTAAGTGAAAATAACCGAAAGTTGATTGGACGACTAACCAAAACTAACCAGATCTTTTAAAATTGATTAGAACGTATCGGAACCAGTTCAAATGACTAAAATAAGTTGAGAATAGGTGAAACTAACCGAAAGTTGATTAGACGACTAACAAAACCTAACCAAAAAACCAAGTCTATTAAAACTCATTATAACGTACGGAACCGGCTCAAGTAAGTAAAATAACTTGAGATTAAGTGAAACTAACCGGAAGTTGATTAGACAACTAACCGAAACTAACCAAATTTATTAAACTTGATTATAAGGTATCGTAACTGACTCAAATGACTAAAATAGGTTGAGACTAAGTGAAACTAACTACAGATCTAGGAAGGGGAAACTAACCGCACGTTGATTAGACGACTAACCAAAACTAACCAAATCTATTAAAATTGATTATAACGTATCAGTATCAGCTCAAATAAGTTGAGACTAAGTGAAACTATCCAAAAGTTGATTAGACGACTAGGCCAAACTAACCAAATCTATTAAAATTGATTATAACGTATCGAAACCGACTGAAATGACTAAAATATGTAGAGACTAAGTGAAACTAACGGGAAGTTGATTAGACGACTAACCAAAAGTAACCCAATTTATTACACATAATTATAACGTGTCGGAACCAACTCATATGACTGAAATAAGTTGAGACTAAGTGAAACTAACTGAAAGCTGATTAGACGATTAACCAAAACTAACCAAATATATTAAAATTGATTATAACGTATCAGAACCAGCTCAAATAAGTAAAATAAGTTTAAACACAGAGAAACTAACCGAAAGTTGATTAGACGACTTACCAGAACTAAACAAATCTATTAAAGTTGATTATAACGTATCGGAACCTACTCAAATAACTAAAATAAGTTGAGACTAAGTGGAACTAACCGAAAGTTGATTAGACGACTAACCAAAACTAACCAAATCTATTAAAGCTGATTATAACGTATCGGAACCGGCTCAAATAAGTAAAATAAGTTGAGACAAAGTGAAACTAACTGGAAGATGATTCGACGAATATTTAACACTAACCAAATTTATTAAAATTGATTATAACGTATCGCAACTGACTCAAATGCCTGAACTAAGTTGGGACTAAGTGAAACTACCCGAAAGTTGATTCGAAGATTAACCAAGACTAATTAAATCAATTAAAATTGATTATAACGTATCGTAACCGGTTCAAATTGCTAAAATAAGTTGATATTAAGTGAATCTAACCGAAAGTTGATTAGCAGACTAACCAAAACTAACCAAATCTATTAAAACTAATTATAACGTATCGGAACCAGCTCAAATAAGTAAAATAAGTTGAGACTATGTGAAACTAAGCGAAAGTTTATTCGACGATTAACCAAGAATAGCCAAATCTATTAAAATTGATTATAACGTATCGTATCAAGTTGATATTAAGTGAAACTAACCGAAATTTGAATTGACGACTAACCAAAACTAACCCAATCTATTTAAATTGTTTATAACTTATCGGAAACGGTTCAAATGACTAAAGTAAGTTGTGATTGGGTGAAACTAACCGAAACCTGATTGGACGACTAACCAAAAATAACCAAATCTTTTAAAATTAATTATAACGCGTCGGATGACTAAAATAAGTTGAGACTAAGTGAAACTAACCGAAAGGTGATTGGACGATTAACCAAATGTAAACAAATACATTAAAATTTATTATTGTGCAGCGGAACCGGCGTAAACAAGTAAAATAAGTTGAGACTAAGTAAAACTAAACGAAAGTTGATTGGACGACTAACCAAATCTATCGAAATTGATTACAACATATCGGAACCGGTTCAAATAAGTAAAATAATTTGAGAGTAAGTGAATCTAACCGGAAGTTGCTTGACGACTTAACAAAACCAACCAAATCCATTAAAATTGATTATAACGTATCGTAACCGGTGCAAATGACTAAAATAAGTAAGAATATGAGAAACTAACAGAAAGTTGATTGGACGACTAACCAGAACTAATCAAATCTATGAAAATTGATTATAACGTATCGGATCCGGCTCAAATAAGTGAAATACGTTGAGACTAAGTGGAACTAACCGAAAGTTGATTAGACGACTAACCAACATTAACCAAATCTATTATAATTGATTTTAACGTATCAGAACCGACTCAAATAACTAAAATAAGTTGAGACTAAGTGAAACTAAACGAAAGTTGATTCGACGACTAACCAAAAATAACCTAATCCATTAAAATTTGTTTTAACGAATCGTAACTGGCCCAAATGATTAAAATAAGTTGATACTAAGTAAAATGAACCGAAAGTTGATTTGACGACTAACCAAAACTAACCAAACCTAATAAAATTGATATTAACGTATCGGAACCGACTCAAACGACTTAAATAATTTGAGACTTAGTGAAACTAACCGAAAGTTAATTGTGCGACTTACCAAATCCATTAAAATTGATTATAACGTATCGGAACCGGTTCAATTGACTAAAATAAGTTAAGACTAAGGGAAACTAACCGAAAGTAATTCGACGACTAATCAAAAATAATATAATCGATTAAAATTGATTATAACGTATCGTAACCGGTTCAAGTGACTAAAATAAGCTGATACTAAGTGAAATTAACCGAAAGTTGATTACACGACTAACCAAAACTAACCAAATCTATTAAAATTGATAATGACGGATCGGAACCGACTCAAATGAATGAAAATAAAATAATTTGAGACTAAGTGAAACTAACCGAAAGTTGATTGAACGACTAACCCAAACCAACCAAATTCATTAAAATTGATTAAAACGTATTGGAATCGGTTCAAATGACTAAAATAAATTAAGACTAAGGGAAACTATCGGAAAGTTGATTGGACGACTAACCAAAAGTAACCAAATCTATTAAAATTGATTAAAACGTAACGGAACCGGCTCAAATAAGTAAAAAAAGTTGCGACTAAGAGAAACTAACCGAAAATTGATTAACCAAACCTAACCAAATCTATAAAATTGAGTTTAACGTATTGGAACCGACTCAAATGACTAAAATAAGTTGATACTAAGTGAAACTAACCCCGTTAGATCGGGGATTGAGAGACGAATCGAATGCCGTTTTTACAACCACCACTAATGTTATAAATAGTAACAACGAACGAAACTTTAGGTAATATGTACTTATGGGGTATATTTTGGTAAACTAAACTTGCGTAATTTGCTAAAAGTAATTTTTTTCATTAGATTGTGTTAAGGGTGGGTGAGGGTGACTTTTAGTTTCTCACGACAGACTAGTCGTGTTTCATATCGTTAGATCGAGGAATGTGAGACGAATCGAATGCAATTGGTCTTTTGCTTTTTACAACCACACTTATAACGTTTTAAATTGTAAAAAAGAACGACACTTGAAGTAATATACATTTATTTGGTATATTTTGGTAAACTAAATTTACGTAATCGAACCTGATCTCACCCAAACTTCTATCAACTATATATTTCCACACAATTATGAGTTTTCTCAGATCTCAAATGTAATATGCGTTGCATACTGCTTCGGCATTTTCAATGTCCCCCCGGTTGCATCTTTGTGAAGGACTGTGAATTTTTTTTTCACTTCAAGCACTGCACTCCGCTCGCTCCGGGGCGCAACCAAACGAAACTAACCCAAGGGGGTCAAAATCAAGAAAAATTACGTTTTACAAATATAACCATAAAAAAGCATGCCTTACCACTGGAACCGAACCCGGGCCGCCGGCCGCCGTATTAGAAACGCAGCATCTAATCACTGAACCACGAGGCCCACTGAAAATAACTCTCTGGATCATAAAGACATCTATTGCTCAGAAATGTGGCTTTCTTTTTGAAAGTAACCACCCAGTTCTACCGCCTGACGAGTCCTGGACTTCAGAATGTTTACATTTGTATCTTTGTCACTTCATGTAATGCATTCCGCCTGGTGCGCTCGCTACAGCAGCGTCTTCAGACAGCGGTCTGTTTTGAACTTTTCTGTTTGGTTCCACGACGCGACCCGACGTTGGCCGAATCAACAGAATTAACCATGTCTTCACGGTACTACGGTACACTGAATTTCTTAAACGGTCTGGTTACTTAGTGGCAGTGGTTAGATAGTGTGTCTGTGACGCGAATATTGCTGGTTCGATTCTCGTCAGTACCGAGCTATGTTTTTAAATCTTTTTGAAGTTATGTTTCAAATTTTTTTGCCTTGATTTTGGGTTAGTTATAGTTTAATTTGTTTGGTTGCGCCCCGAAGCGAGCGTAGGGCCATGCGAAATAACTTAATTATTGCCGACATTCGACAAAGGTCGCAGGAGGTCACCAGCAGTGTTGCCACTGCTACCCCGTTCGGGGCAAATCTACCCCTTTTAAATACAATTTTGCTCTCTCGCTCCCCTCGAGCATTTCTACCTCGCTCCCAAAATATCAGTTTGAAAAATAGTTAATTATACGAAAATTCCACTTAATACTTTAAAAAAGTGAAACAATCATTAGATATTGTCTTTAAAGGCGTCTAGATGACACTTATAGTTTTCGGCATTTTTTTCGGTTGTTATAATAACTAATAATGTCTTATTAACTACTAAAAGATCTCCTTAGAAAACGGGCGTCGGCGTCGGTTAATTAAACGATATTATCGATCGATACTGACTTGTTAACATTGATCGGTCAACCATGGATTCTTGATTATCGTGATCGTGATTCCCATGCCAATATCGCAAATCGTTATGTACTCAACTTTTGACAAGAGTCTAGGTGCACCCAAATAGATTTCGAAAATTTGCGCGTGTGTATCATATGAATCCTTTGCATTATTCCACTTCACGTACGGCTCTCCGCTCGCTACTGGAGTACAACCAATAAAAACTAATCCAAGGCATGCCCAAAATGAAGAAAAAGCTTTTTACAAACATAACTTAACGTGTGTCAAAACCTGAGCTTGCGCGAATTTTCGTAATCGAAATCCATTTCGGTATACCTATACGCTTCTGAACTTTTGCTGCTTTTTTTTTTTTGGTCATTTTTTAGTTGACGTGTAGGCGGATTTTGTCGTTTTTTCCTCAGAACCGCACAAATTGAGTGCTTTTACGTAATTTTTTGGCGGAAACTTAATAGTAATCAACGGTTTTGCAGGACAGTGGAGCGAATAGCGGCGCTGGTTGGATAAAAAAGGGTTAGTATGAAATTAGAAAACATCCGCTTAGCAAAGAATAATTTTGTAAAAAATATGTGGCTTTTTATACATATTCAAATGGCATAACAAGGTTAGAGAAAAAAAGGGCTCCGCTGTCCCGTTGCAGATGATTTATTTTTTATCATTCTACTAGTATTTCACTTCGCACACTTATTTTTTTAATTTTTATTTTTGGTATGCCTTCGAATAGTTTTGTTTGGTTGCGCCCCCGGAGCGAGCGAAGGGCCATTCGCGATTGCGAGGTGAAAGTGGAACCCTTTTTCCCCACCCTTGTTACGGCACTGAAATATTTATAAAAATATCACATTTTTAACAAACTTTATTTTTGCAAACCAAGTATTTTCTATTTTTATACACTTTTTCTACCCAACCCAGCAGCCTTATTCGCTCCACTGTTCCGCGAGACAGTTGAATACTATTAGGTTTCCGCCAATAAAAAAACGTCTAAAAATGACGTAAAAATAGTCCATTTATGTGTTTCTGAGGAAAAAAACGCAAAACGACAAAATCGCCCTGACACTTCAACTAAAAAATTACCATTTTTTTGCTAATTGTTGTGTGCTAAAACTGACAAGACGTTGCCCGCACCACATCACAGGGCTTCAGAGTTGCGCGCGCATCACATTATTAACAAACACGGGCGTTGTTTATGTTACATTTCTATTTTTTTATTTTCACTTCATGCAATGGCCTCCGCTCATTTCGGAGCGCAACCAAACAAAACTAATTCCAATTTAAAAAAGAAACAATCGAAAAAATAAAAAAGACATCGACGGAATCGAAACCGGACTGCTGTATCACAAGTACAGCATCTGACCGCTGGGCTACGAGACCAGTTGAAAGCAATTCGCTGGACCATAAAGATATGTTTGTCAACAATGTGATGCGCGCGCAACTCTGAAGCCCTGTGATGTGATCCGAGCAACGGCTACTCTAAAACTGTGAATTTCTTTAGTTCTATGTCTCTTTAGTGATTTGTGAGTTCCTTGGGAATGTTTGGATTTATGCTTATGCTAACGCAAAATTTGCGACTCCTAAATGAAAAATAGTGAATATATTAGCTTTTATTTAATCTACCCCTCACTGACCCAATTCCACCCCGCTCGTTTACGTTATGCTACCTCGAAAAAAAAGTGCTTGTGGCAACACTGGTCACCAGTAATGTTTAGAATTTTGCCGACATTCAACAAAGGTCGCAGAAGGTCACAAGAATAGTTCAAAGCAGACGGCTGTCTGATGACGCTAGTGCTCGCTATGGGGCATAGATAATCTATAAAAAAAACTACGGGGTCGCAACGAATAAAAACTAACCCAAGACATGCCTAAAATGAAGAAACAACTTTTTACAAACATAACCTTAAACAAACACGTCCTGCAAGGTGACCAGACGTATCGCATTTAGCGGGACTATATATATTTGTCTATGTAGCGGGATCGTCCTTTCTTTTTGTATCAATTTATGCCAATGCCAGTAACATTTACCAATCAAAACCCCTGCTCCCAATGTGATTTTAAGGCCCTGTAGTTTTTTTATTTTGTTATTTTCGAACCAAAAATTGTGAATTTTTAAATTTTTCTCCAAATTTGTCTTCCTCCCCTGGTCGTCGGTCATTTACGCGTATGCGTATTCCGTACCGCCTTGGCATTGGAAAAATATGGTTTCCATCCTTAACGTCCTGCCATCACCAATGTGCCTGCCACTGGAACCGAACTCTTTCTTAATCAAATCCGAATCAATAGGAAAATTAAAACATGTTTTATCTTTTAGTAATTCTTTGGTGTGCATAATTCCGACTAAAGTTTTAGTTGTCAATTTGTTACGAATTTTCGTTTAGTTTAAATTCGCCTGGGAGAATACTCTCTCAACAGCTGCACTGGAATGGGGTAAACTAAACAGATTAAAAATAAATTTACACAGGATTGGACAAATTGGAGAGTCGTCACCTCACCTGATTTTAAGTCTGCAATTTTTCCCAGAAGTCATTTATTTCTTCAGTACCTACCTATGTGCTTCCCCGAATTTAAATGTTTTAGCGGTCCAGCTATCTAATTATTTTAGTAGCAACTACAACTACTGCTTGCTAGATGGCGCTAGCAAACAATGCACCAAGAAAAATGTATTTTTGAAATGAACCTTGCTCAATAACTGCTTATCAATACGGAATTAAAACGCAATCGGAGAGGCAATCTTAAAAAAATAATTATTGTTGACAGTGTCCACCGACAGCTTTATGTAGTTACATTACTATACCAACAACCTGTGCCTATTCACCCACACCGGTCTAAGCCGCCTTGCGAAGTCACTTATCTTTAATAATAATTAGATATTATTACTATTAAAAAGAGACGTTTTTGCATTAATTTGTCAACATTTGAAGAAAAAACAGCATATTTTATTTGGAGGAAAAGTTACTTTTCATGGCTTGCTCTCTATTATCAGCCTCACTCCGTTCGGCTGTTAAACACGAGCGCGCCGTGAAAAGTATCACTTTTCCTCCATATAAAATAATATACTATTCTTTGCTAGAACGTAAAGAAAGACATGGATAAAAGTCAGATATTTCGCATGCACGGTATCGCATCGAAAATTTGACCCCTATGGTTAGACCACTGCCACCTATTCGTATACATATATCATATATTGGAGTAATATGTTCGTATAGGTAGCCGTGGTTAACAAATACACTGGTTAGACGCTTTTTGTGTACACTGTACTACAGAGTTGCCGATTGTCATATAATTATCAGATTTTAACATAATTTTGCCAACAGTCTGATATAAAATTTGAAGATGGCATAATTATCAATATTAACAGACAATTCTACCAATAATATAATTTGATATTTAATAGTGGCTTTATAAAAAAAAGGCTCTGTAAGGTAAGATTTAAAATACTAAAAAGGCCCCATCTCATATAAAGATTCTCAAACTGTATGCCCAGCTTTTATTACTTGAAAATAGGGAGAGGCAGTAGAAAGCCACCGATACAGTGGCCCTATACGAGCTATGATCTTGTATATATCACTTATTGGTTTATAAAACAATCAACTAAAAACATTTTCTTTATCACTTTTACTCATTATCCCCATTAGGGAATATTATGAATTGACTTTAATTTATTTCAAATAATTTTACTTCAAAAACCATGGTGTGGTTGAAATAGACCAGATAACATAAAATTACAGAAACTGTAAAACCAGTTTTCAAAAAAAATTGTCAATATTTTTATCAAATTATTTATTAGACCCTAAATCTACATACATCCTATTTCTTAGCATGGTTGTCCCGTTCTGCTTTCCTTTGAGCAGCTACAGCTAGTTGTTTCTTGGTGCTCAAGTTGTGCCTCTTAGAGAAACGTTGGTTTTTTAAGAATTTTGCATCCATCTGAAAATCACAACACAAAAATCTTTACTTTCAAAAAGTAAAGAAGCAGCAAAATTTACTTCAAAATAGAATAAACAAGGAAGATAAATATTGTTTTTTTTTTCAAAATGTATAGAAATTACTAAACTAAAACAACTTATTGCACCTGGCGAAGCATCTGTGTAAAGTACTTAGGTAAATGTTCGTGGGAATAGAAATTATTATTATATTTCATCCTTTGAATAAAATAAAATTAATATTATTAAAAATATATTATAGATAGGGTTCTAGTAAAGTTAATGACCCACAGAATTTTGCACTTTTCTTTGGTTTGTTTGAAAGGTTACCTTAAATAGAACAGATTAGGACACAAAAATCAGTGGATCATACACTTTTTCTTTAAAAAAATACAAATAAAGTCAAAAAATAAGGTTTTTCTTGATTTTGAGTATGCCTTGGGTTAGTTTTGTTTGGTTGGGTCCCCGCAAGCGGAGTTCAATGCACGAAGTGAGTAGAATGATAAAATAATTACTAAATGAAATATGGACAATTCCAATGCATTATGCAAAAAATTCCTTATTTTCACATTACACCTGGGGAAAGTAGTAGCGAAAGTTCACTGTTCTAAGCTAATTTAACCTCAAAACTCAAACTTTGGGGGCTTTTTTTCGGCTCAAATGCCGGGGATCTGCAAATTTTTTTCTCTTAAACTCTCTCATAACAAGAGCTTTCTACAAAAAAAAAAAAATGCGAAATGCGAATGACCCACGGAGGATCATTAACTTTATCAGACCCTATAGATAGTATAGTATTCAGTGTCTACAATATTTAAAGTCTTATTGACATAGTTCCAACATTAACATATTAATAATAAATTATAAACAAAAACTATGCATATATCTTACATAGATAAAAAAAACATTCTTGGTAAAAGGTATATGACCAGAATTAAAATTAACATTTTGATAATTTGCACTACTAAACAAGCACAACTTTAGCTGGGTTTTGCTTTGGTTTACAGAAAGAAAGAAACTAACCCAACCTAATCCAAGCACTATTTTCAGATATCATGTATCATTTTTGATAAATCAAGCACACTCTTACTTTAAGACAACCCCAAGTTACTAACCAAAGAATTTTTAAACTAAACAATCAAACAAAGTAACTCCTCACTTTTAATATTAACAGAATTCATTGATCCGTATAGAAATTTTGCTATTAGTCTTATTTATAACCAACATTATATTTAGGAGTGTCCAAATAGGACACTAGTAAATAGTTATGAATACATTTCTAAGAGCAGATCCATGGAAAATATTTCAAATTGTATTAAAAATAAGCAAACTATATAACTGAAATTAGGAATTGCTAGAAATATATTAAAAGCATTACATACTATACTTAATTTGTTTAATAAAACTTAATGATGCTGAGTGATTTGCATTTTTTTTTTAATGGCAGTGGCACGCACACTAAAGGGAGACCCTATGGCGCTCGAACGAGCGGTGTGTGGGCAGATCCAAATGAAAAAGTAAGCAGGAGAAACTTGTGTTTCGCTTAATTTGACAGTCCAACCCCGTAATACTTGAAATAATAATCAAATAAAACTACTTACACCAAGGGTAGATTCATGCAAGAACTTTTTGGGTTTTTTGATGCCATTCCTATGGGCTTTGCGGCCTAAAACAGAAAATTTGTTAATATATCAGTCACCTGCAATGTAACATGTAACCCATCACCTTCCTTCAATATTACGATAAATTACTTACTTTGATTGTGATTTGTATGATTCTTTGACTTGGCCATAATTACCTACTTTGCGATTCCTGAAATGTAAACACAAACATAGGTTAGGAGCATTTTTTGTTTATTTTTCCTGGATTTTAAGTATAGT